>JAKSZP010010794.1:0-114707 GCA_022478985.1 Massospora cicadina
ATTAAAAACTTTTTACTCCATTATTTTAATTCATAAATGTTGTTTGAGTCCTAGGCGTAGTTTTATCTATACCAGGAGCTTAGAAAGACATCAAGAGAATAATTTTTAGTTTTACCTATAACTAAGATTAGTTAGCTTACTACATAGTTTTACTATACAGTAATCCAAGGAGTTGAACTAGATAATTATTGACCTGTGCATGTAGTGCATAAAGGGACCTTGCGCTACACAAGTGTTTCTTGCTACAGGTGGCTTTACATGTGGGAAATAATGAATCTTGGCTAACTCACTTTTTAGGTATTGGAGAGAAGTAGAAGTTGAATGATGAGTACATGCAAGGAAGGAGTCAGGTGTCAGTTGTGTGCAGTGGTGCTCATCATAGCCAAGGCTGGGGGTGAGATGTTGCAGCATCATCTCTTTATTTAAGGTTTATTATTGGCTATGGCTATATTTGTATTTTAACCAAGGTCAAGTCAGAGGATAGGCCTCACTTGCCCTAGAAGGATTAGCTCTGAAGAGATTTTATTGTTTAAGATAACAAGATAAAGAGAATTAGCAGAAAACATGGTCAAATCAAGTTAAGAGCAATAATGAATCTTTTACTATAATTTGGTTTATATTCTTGCTTTTGAGTCCTAAATCACTCCTACTATTGTTTAAACCTGATTCCAAGAGACTTCTGATCCTTATATTCAGACCCAAACCTTTGATCCCAATATTGTACTCTCACTTGCCACCTCCCAAATCTCTAGATGGCCCAATTTGTGTACCAGCCATATTTTATAAATATCTCACTCTGCCCACTTTGATCATACTTTGTGTTTATGCTTCTGGTGTCAAGTTCAGTAAAGCGCAATCCTTGAGGTTGACACCCCAAGTATTAAGGTGCTGTGGTTTGCTTAACCACTCTGAACTGCCACCACCAACAGAAAACACCACTAGAACCACCAGTGCGATGGTGGTGCCTAATTTATTGATTATTGAGGATCTGAAGGTGAATAGCAGCTCCAAGAGATTAAGGAGATTAGCTAAACCACCTTGGGTTAGGTTAGGTACAGAGCTAGCAGGCCACCCAGGTGAGAGGCTAGTGGTGAGGTCGCTGACTGGGCTACCCATTCCAATAGCTTTAGAGATTGTAAGATGCTGTATTTAGTGATGACGTTGTTTGATCCTGATGCAAATCTCTTAGTTAGTGTTATAAATTGGATGTTTTCTGCTTGCAGAATGATAGAAGCATATTAGCAAAAGCCATTTCATTATGTCATGGGTTGGCACTTTTCATTTCATCAACCCTGCCCATTAGAAGAGTTACCTTGTCACCGTTACAAAAACACCAGTTTGAAACAGGGCCTTTAGTCAAAAGTATAATGAAGATCCTGTGCATTAAAGAGAGTTTTTTACAATGCAAATTGATGTAAAGAGTACAGGAGAACATACATCACTTTTGTATTACATTTTATTTCATTTGAGGTGGGCCAACCTGGGGACAATACCACACCAATGAAGGATAAAGGTGATTCAAATTAATAGGAAAGGAGGATAAAACCTGGAAAACCTCCATGTGCGGCATATGATAGGCCAGGAACTCCATGAACCGCCTTGCTATATGATATCTTGGTTTGGGGCATTGGTGCGCAATGCCAACACAGTCATAATTTTCCCCTACCCAAAGTTCATCTACTGGAATTGAACTCAGGGAGGCAGTGGTAGAGGTCCCTATTCTACCACTGGGGTATCCTCCCCCTCTTTTGTATTACATTAAGAAAAGAAATATCAAAATTATCTATCTTTAAGTTATATATAAATGGTTTTTTATTCCTCATTAGTTTAAATAATGTAGTATATTTCTCATAAAACCTTAAATATTCTTTTAACATACCTTATTAATTTAAAAAATATTCTACTCTATTAATTTCCTGATATTTAAAAAAGTAGGTCAGTCTCAGAAAATTTTATTTAAAACTTTCAATTTTTATGAGAACGCTTATACCTATTTTTCTTTATGGCTTAACAAGTGTATAACTCCAACAATCACATTATTTTATAAAGAAATTAGTGTCATTTATTTTACTAATTTAGTGAAGCTTAACTTAGACCTGAGAAATTATAGTGAATATCACAAAGCTATAATAAGTCACTGTTCTAAAGTTATATTTGTTTAAAAACCAACATACAATGGTACATGGTATAATTTTAACTAAAAACTATACATTACTACTAATTAATTTTTAAAATATTTATCTACTATAAACTTTTAGTCATCATGTTTTATATATGTGTGTTAAGTACATAGGAATGTTAAGTCTTTTTATTATATATCTTCTTACTATTTAATGAACTCTTTTGTGATTAGTATATAAATACTTTTTATGAATTTCTCTACTGCTATCTAACTAAATTAATGATGTACTATAAAATTGACTTTGAAGAATTTTAATGAAACAGTTTCTTGTTGCTAGGTCAATTCTAATTTAATAGACATTACATAGCAATTAAAACTAAATAAAATTATATAAAGGCATTTTGATCTTGGTATAAGTATACATACTATAGAAATGAGATATGGGTGAATGGAGGGCAGTTAAGAAATTCTATTTGCTGAAGTTCACATACCAATACCATTCGAATCTGGCCAAATTTAGAAATTTTTAATTTAGATTAGCTGTTCAAAGAAATCTTATTCATACTTGTATTAGTCTCTTATTCAATAAGAGTCTCTGGGCTGAAATTTAATTGTGTGAAGAATTTAGATTGAACTATGCATTAAATTAGTTTTTAGCTCAAAAACATCAGTTAATTTATTAACAGCTCAAAAAAGCTTTTTGTATTTATAGTATTTAATTTACTAATAAAACCTTTATATTGTTAACTGACTGCTTTTCTTTGTACTATCTATGGTTATTTATGTTTTTAAATTGAATTATCTATCTCTATGAAATATATACCTTATATAAATGTTTATCCTATTTGTAATAAACGGTATATCAAATATAGTATTTAATATGATTTCCACTTGAAATTTGATTTGTTTTTTGAATAATTAAACTTCTACATCTTTGCATCTTTATAGTTGATTTTATAGATAATTTTGAGGTTAAATTTATAGTCTCAATTGAGCATATATATTTTTAATTCAAATAAATTGATTCCACTCCTTTTAGAGAATTATGATCACAATATTGGTCGCTATTCTAAAATTTTATGACTATTTTAATGTTTGTAAAGTACTGTTCTTATAAACCATAGTTTTACTATATGACCTAAACCTTGGATGAGTTTGTATTAATAACTAAAAATAAAGTATCTTTGAAATAAAATGAAACTACCTGGGAACCCCAAAGTTGCATTAATGACCAACTGAAATGTATATAGCTGCAAGCTCCTTAGCTGTTCTCTTCTAGTGAAAGTAATCCAATAGACTCTACTGCACTATTAAGAGAGGCTAACCCAATAAAAAGCCACTTTAAAACACATTCTTCAACTTTTCCAGATGAACAGGTGTACTAGAATGGCGCACCCTCTACAACTTAGTTCTTAGCAAAATCTCAGATTCTAAACTACTTATCAGACTATAAATTCAAAGAAAAACTACTACTAATATGATTTGTTTACTGTTATGCTTAGATATTATAAAAAATTCACAATTATGATATTTAGAATTATATGAAAAATATCATTAATTTGCAAAGTTTTATTTTACATGTAGCTTCAATGGAAAAAGAATAATTACATGAAATTTTTTATGCAAATCATTGGTGAAGAGAAACTTTGTATATTGCTATCTACCCAATATATTGTAATTTTATAGTAAAGGCTATTAGTTTGATTTATAACACATTGAACAAATTTAGGCTTATTCTTTAGCTTTGTAGCTAATAGAATAAGCCTATCTTTGTCAATCATTGATAAATGATATTGTGCTACTATAATATAAAAGCTTTAATGATGGTAAAAATAACCTTCTTTAAACTTTTTAGTTTTAAATCATTAAGTAATACTTTGTGTTATTAAGAAAACTAATAGTAGGAATTTTAGGCACACTTCCTTTAGAACATAAATTTCATACTTGGAAAAAAGACTTGGTGAGAAATTGGTAAATATATAGTTCTTGACAATCTCAGACATAAGCATTGTGAATTTAGTTGAATGGAAAAATACTAAGATTGGAATAATTGTTGGGATCAGGTGAAAAACTGTCAAATTTTTATAATATATTCTATATAATAGTGACAATTTTGTTTTAGAGTAATTTTACAGATTACATTGAGTTTGATCAGCTACTATGGCAAGACAGACTATAAAGCACAAAAATGCATAACTTCAAGTAAATTAGATATACTATTGTATCATATGATATAATTATATATATTATATTCATTCAAATTACATAAACAGCTATTTAAGTAATAAAGGGAAAATCTATCTTAATTCACTTTCAAGGACAAGGAAATAGTTTTAACCTTGGTTTTCTTTTTCTATGTGCCCAATATCCACCACAATCACCCATGCCACCAATCCAGGTCCAACGTTGGGTCCTGCTCCCCATGGCATAGAGAGTTATGTATATGTATTTACACTGTTAAAGTGCTGTTTTAAAAATAAGTCTTCTTATAATTCACTAAAGCTTTCTAGGTATATAGTATCAGCAAAAATTAAATATATCACCATCTCTGGAACCCTATAGAAAAGCACTATATATCAATAAAACAAATACATGGTAACAATCACAAGTATTTTTCTGGTATAAGAGTGTAAGGTTTTTATACAGATAGAACATCACTATAAAGAGATGTTGCCATTAATAAGGCAACTACTCACTATAATTGACTAATAAAAAATTAACCGATAAACATATGAAATAGTCATTGACAAGTTTACTTGATAGACTTTAAAAGATTGCTGGACTTCAGTGCTTGTGGAAAGCCTTGCAGGAAATCTGGTTTTTTATAGGATAATCTCATCCTTATATGTCATCTGTGATTTCTCACACTTGAATTAGCATCTATCGTAGATGTTGTTTTATCTAAGATAAAAGCTGATTCTTATTTTGCCATGATGGATCTTTGACATTATACACCAAACTAACAACATTTAACTACTTTACTTTTCAGAATGTTGTTTAGTTGTTTTAACTGCTAAGGGAAGCTTGTTTACTCTTATTAGTAATCTTAAATGCTGGTTTAGGACAGCCTTAATTGGTGCTTAGAAAAAGTACTCTTAGCATGTTCAGAACAACCCAAAAAGTTTCACTAGATCTAAAAAAAGCTAATAAGTAATCAGATCTATTTTATACGATTCATAAGTTTAAACCAAAGTGATTATTTTTATTTTTATTAAAAGCATAGCAGCGGTAGGTTTCGATCCTACGACCTCGGGGTTATGAGCCCCGCGCGCTTCCCCTGCGCCACGCTGCTTTTTTGTTTAATTTTCTTTATAAAAATAGTAACAAAACACATTTACTAACGTACTGACTGACAGGCATCTGAAACCTTCGGGTCTGATAGTTCAATCTATTTAGGCGAGCGGGTGAGAATTGGCAAATATTATTGAATAATTCACCAATTGCTCACCCAAAACTAAACAAAAATCAGTGTTAGAGATTTAAATAGCTAATTAAAATTTATTAGTAGATTTAGGATAACTAGCTCACCAGCCACGAGGGCAATAGTGGAGCTGTTAGTCTGAGTGGCTCAAGCATAGTCCTGGCATAGCCTTTAGGATATGAGTGCAATCTCATAAACTGAGCAATTCCAGGTAACTCTGCTGTAAAAATATAAAACAAGTGCTGGGGTCCTGGCAGAACTTAAACTAAAGAATTGCTTAATAAGGGCAGTGAGGTTTAGTGACTCAATAAAAATTGCTTTTTTAAATGGGCTTCATGATAATTCTTAGAAGGGCATAAATTTTCTACATGATCATTGTTCTTAAAGAAACGGACAATCTTATGACTGTAAAATTTGGCAGCTGTTCATGTACCAGTTTCCTTGCTTCAGTAGTTATTTTTGCATATAAAAAGACATTGATCATTTTATTGGTAGTGACTTATTCTACTAATCTGTACTTAATTGGACAGCCTATTGATATCTAATAAAGTATCAGTAGTAGTTTTTAGAATATTTAATTCAATTTTAAATGAGATCAGGGTCACTCACCAAAAATCCCTTTAAAGAAACACTTATTGTAGCATGATTCTTTGCAACTAACCCTTATGATATTGTTGTAGTCCCATAAGATATGTAGAAAACTAAAACAAAATATATGAAACTGTGAAAACAAGAAAACTATATGTATTATAAATAACTAGTATAATGACAACTTCAAACTGTAGTTTTTATATATCAAATGATGTTCAGTTATCAGACCTTGTTTTATAAGAAAACTAAAAAACCATTATAAATGATTAGAGTATCAGTCCAACAAGTCCACTATAAACAATGAAGGAGGGATAGTCATCAAGTAATTGTATGTGTGATATTAGTGAAGAATTTAGTTCTTCTTTAGCAGCAAATTGAAAAGTGCATGCAAAGAAATCTATAATGCTGTTTTTCCAGAACTAACTGAATTCATTATGTACAAGTACATTGACTATTGATATGATGCTATAATATAAAATGGTGCAATATTGAAGCCAATGATCCACTAATAGAGGTGAACAAAATCTCACTAATGGGTAAAGTTGGTATGAGCGCTATTGTAACTATGTAAATAATATGTTAACTCATGTGCTTCTTCAAACTGAACTGACTGAAACTGATTTTACATTTTATGATTGTTGTTTAAAATGCCTCCTTAAATCCTGTAATTCATTATCCACAGGTGTCATATGGGACCTAACAGTTAGTCCATCCGTTTAAGCTTCTTAACATACTCATCTTATTTATTTATTGTTTGCAGCTGATACAGTTGTAAAAACTTAGTAGTAACAGTAGAAGCACTAGTGAATAAGATACTAATGGGATATTTTTTGTAGAATATTAGCTTAGAGTTGCTCTTACTTTAAGCACTAGTACTAAAGGGATCAGTGCTTCAACGCATTAATGGTTTATTTTTAGCTTAGGTGACCCAAAAGATAAAAACAGATAACTAAATCTTTAGACATCTTCTATTATACCTGTGTATTGTATACTTTCATTAGGTCTATAATGGTGACATGGACAAGCATTCTGGGTCAGACTTATATATGTTTTTTCTAGTATCTCTAAATTTATATATAATAAAGAAAATCCTTTTGTGTACTATGTAAATGGGCTGTTAGGTGGCTTCAACATGTCCATTATAAATGTCCAATGTAGTTTATATATTGCTTATTATCCCAAGAAATTTGTTATTCTTAGTAATATGTTTGACATAAAGTGATATTGTGGCTTCCTGGGCATTTCATATTTGACTTTAAATTTTGACTAATGGTTGAATTGTTGAAAATTAATTGTATCCTTTATAACTGCACTACAGAAGAAGATCAAAAAATAGATGTCTGGCTGGAATGAATTCTCATCAAATGATAGATGTCAAAGAAAACATTGCTATTGCATTCATATGATACACAAAAAGAAAGAAAATGAGATGCTGCGACCAGTTTGTAGTATGTCTATTTGAACAATTTATTAGTAGTATGCCCCTACCCAATTCCATAGATGTGTCAATTGCAAAATAAATACTTAAGTTTAATTTTTCTTAAAAAACTTACTCAAAATCTATTAAAAGTGATAGTCAAGTAGAGACTTTATGTTTAACAGTCATTTGAACCAAAGAGTAATACCTCAGTTTTACTAAGTATCATTTTGGACACAAAAATACACCAGCCATGTTCAAGGAATTTATTATTTGTGCACTTAAAATTAATATCTTGTGTAATGGATTATGCTTATGAATTACTGGTTCACATACCTACTCTTGAACAAGATGAGAGATTTTATTACAGTGGTATTGAGGTTACATGATGTGTACTTCCTAAAAATTTCCATGCATGAATTCTGCAAGTATTATTATTTTTATTAGGTAATTGAAGTTAAAATATTTAAATTTATTTCTCCAATATCTATGCAATACTTTGTTGGCTAAACCAAAATATAAGTCACGTGTATATTTTTTTATACATTTTTTTGTTTCCAAACAACTTTTCTCAACTTTCAGATACCACTTTCTTTTTTAGCATTATGTGGTGCAGATACCTCTTTCTTGGCATAAAAGTTCAATTGAATGTAGCCAAAGTTTGAAAATGGTCTCAAAGCTGTAAGCTAGCGATGAGATCAATAAAACAAAAGGTTGGGAGATATATACTGTATATTTGAGTTAAAAAGATTTAGTATTTATAGGATGTATGAGGACTTGGTCTTAAGGGACTTTATGGCCCTGTTCAATCAGGATTTTTAATAACCTTCTGGATTGACTGCCTGGTTAATGCCCTCATTATTCTGTGTTGGCCTCATGACTGCAATGTTGGGTATAGTGCTTCTCAAGTCTTAGGATCTGGGATGACATACCTGAAGGCATCTCCATTGATTCTCATGTGTGTGATGCTTCCTGATCAAGACTTTAATTAGCAAATCAGTAATAGGTTTCATTTGCTTGGCTTAAGATTCAACTTAATTCTGCTCAAAATTAGGAGTAGAGATTTTGACTTGCTCATTGTATCAAACCCTAACAACGACCCCCTCAAGTTCCTGTCAGAGGGGTTTTAGGGATGAATGAATCAGCCATTTACTCAGTTCACCACTTTACCCTGATTATATCAGTAATGGAGTACTTTGAGTCAACCTTATAATTTCTGTTAGATTCTGGTGAGTGATTAAAAAATAAACCCACTGACAACCAACGAATCAGGCTAATTATCCTCCTAATGCTCAAGCTTATAATCTAATTAAAGCATAATGCAATAACACACTTGGGCCAATTATCACAACGTCAATTTAATTATATTATTAAAAGCTCAGGCTAAATACACTTTCACATTCAGGCTAATTATCTCTGCAACTACACAGCTTGGGTCAGTTAACTCAATGTCAATTCAATCTAACTATTCTATTGAAAGCTCAGGCTGAATACACTCAAAATTCAGGCTGATTGTCACTGCACTAAAACTTGGCAACTAGTCCAGACTATATGGGACCAATATCAAAAATTCAACATGAGAAATCATTTGGGATCAATCTGAAGAAAACGTCTACAAATCCCATGAACAAATAGATAAAAACATAAACCTTTTCCCAGCCCAGTGCAAATTTCTTATGTCAATCCTCATAAATTGGCACAATAGCACTTGCACATGGACCACCCAAATGGGAGTACCTAGTGCTATTGAGAGGGCCAGTTGACATCCCAATTAGGGAGTCATTTCCATCAGCTTTGTGATGAAAACATTTTTTAAGCTGGTCCTAAGAATAATTTTCTGCCTATGGAAAATTTTGGATGTTGATCCTCATTTTGGCATGATAGCACTTGCACATGAACAGCCCAAATGGGAGTAACTAATGCTATTGAGAGGGCCAGTTGACATCACAGTTAGGGAGTCATTTCCATCAGCTGTGTGACAAAAACATTACTTAAGCTTTTCCTAATAAAAATTCTTGCCTATGGCAAATTTTGTATGCCAATCCACATAATTAGCAATATAGCACTTTCACATTGACCTCCCAAATGGGAGTACCTAGTGCTATCAAGAGGCATGCCAACGTCCTGATTAAGGGTGCATCATATATTTAAATCGATGCCAAAATTGCCCAGAATTTGTATCTTGTCAGCAGTATGACAAAACTCATTTTGAGATGATCCTAGGACAATTTTGTATGCTTGTTGTTGCGATTTTTGTCCCTAAAATCCTCCCAAATATGTGAGTATTTTGCCATCAGTAGCCCTAGCAATAGGTCTTAGTTGTATCAGTTCAAGGGCCAAACTGAGGCGGAAATTAATCTGTTGAGATTGCATGCTCAAAGGTGGCCAGAAGAGGCCCTAGAATTATAAATACTGTTGCCTGGCCTAATGAATAATGATAAAATAATTTAGTATTAATAAAGATTTATTTTATTTAATCTTCTTTCTGGTTTTTATTGTAAGTTTCTTTTAGAGAGTGTCAGAAATCTGGGATCTCAGGATCCATAGTTTGTAACTTTGCCTGCCTCAGTTGAAGTTCCCAATTACAGAGTGAAAAATAAGCCCAAATCAGCCAGAAGAGTCGGGTATATTTGAATATACCTAGTGAGTTTCCAAATGGTCAAAATACTGTAAGACACTAGCAAAATCAAGGATCATTCAAGAAAACTTCTTCCCAATTAAGTGCGCAGGATTATATTTATCAAGCAAGTGATCCTCAGATTTTAATAATGACCTTATAAATTCAAAACTAAAAAACGTTGAGCTTGTTTTGTTGATCTCAAGGTTGATGGTGATTAAAGAGAATGAGGTCACCTAATTAAAATAGGTAAGGATTGGCTGAAATTAATCTGGGATGTTCCCTTTTTTGGTAGTGACAATGCCTTTCATGGCTAGAGCTTAAAGCTGAATAATTTCATCAGCTAAAGCCCTCATAATTAAAATAGAGTTCTTGGGTATGGAGGTATTGAGCAGGGGCTAAATGCTACCTGGTAAACATGGAGAATGTCCATATAGAGCTTCAAAGGGGATATCTTGATAATTTGATAAAAGCTTATTCAGTATGCAAGCAAGGCGCTGGGTAAATAATGGTCCCAGCAAGAAGGGTCAGAGGCGGCTATCTTCTATAGAATAGTGATATTGGTTCCATTAGTAAGTTCCACTGCCCCATTGATTGATGGGTTGTAAGAGGCATTGGGACTTTGGTTAGTTCTAAGAAGTAAAGTTAGTTCTAGGACTACCTGCAAGGTGAAATTAGCTGATTGTTTGAGAGTAAAGTTTAAGGACATCCATGCAGGGTAAAAAGGATCAAATAAGAAATATGGCTGTGGCTTTAGAAGTGGCAGTGGGGGCATATAGCATTTTGACTCACTTGGTCAAATGATCCCTGGCTAAGAGGATATACTTATGGCCATGAAACCTGAAGGGTAATGGGCCCACTACATTGATGCTAATGATTGTCAGGATTCCTTTTCAGAATAAAATATTTTCATGAGGCAGATGACAGGAATCGAACCTGATGCATTAAAATAGATAAACTTGTATCAGGGATAATCCCCGACAAATTCAGGCCCTTTAATATTGGGGATGATCCATAACTAATTTTGAGCCCTCTTGTTATTGGGACAATTCCAAACTAATGCGGTCAAATGTTATTCGCCCAAAGCCTCCCAACCCCAGGGTTCAAACCAAATCCAAGCAAGCAAATCCTATTTGATTGAGATGACCAGCCTGCCACAGAATTCCCAATTAGTAACAGGTGTAGATGTTAGCTTGGACCACTTGGAGATTGACCAAAAAACCTCCCTGAACTCCCTTATAATCCTTTTTAAGCAGATAAACTTGACTCTCTTTTTGTTACCTTTAAGTTAAATTGGCCTTCTTCTACTTATTTAGGAAGAAAATAATTAGGATTATGACTTCAAAAACATTAACCTGAGGAAAAACTTTCCATCCAAGGAAAGCAAAATACTTATAATCTAGCACTTAGGAACTTTGGGTTTCTTGGCATTACAAATTTAAAGGGACAAGTGGTCTAAAACCCCTTAGTCCTGACAAAATTGGTGCTCCTTGCCAGGTATTCCCTAAGTTCACGGTGTAACTATTATACAATAAGTAATAACAATTCAGCGTTAGATCCCTCTCTGGATCAGGAACGCCTTAACTTTGTGGCAAAATTACACAATGAGATATGTGGGATTTGAATTAGAATTCTCACCATTTAGTAACGCCAACTTAAACTTTGTGATTCAACTATCAATCTAAAAAGTGTATTCAAAACCCCACTTGTTGCCACCAAATCAGCCCTTCTTGCAACCCTCAATTGGGTAGATTAAATAATTGAAGATATCAACAACTTACAAAGTCAGATGGATGCTCTCCAACCTCACAAAGCTACAGCAATAGAAAATTTTTTAGGTGAAAACGCACCCCCAGTATCAATCCACATACTTTGACCATTAACTCCCCCAGTGGTATGTATAAACTGTCATTTAAAAAAAGTATTTCCCAGGAGAAAGGAGTATCTTCTCTTTCCTATTTTGTTATGAAAAAGACTATTAAAGAAGCCACTGACACCCAATGGCTTAAACACCTAACTCAGTGTCTTAATTGTGTAGCTCAAGACATTATGGTACCTCACCCAATGCATTGCCAGACTTGGGATGACGCAAAGATTGCCTTGCTCAGGAATTTGTGAGAGACCTAACTATAACAAATAAAAGCAAACTTTTATGGGCATAAGCTTTTATTTGAGGTAAATCTGTCGCTGAGTTTGCTCATAGTTTTTATCTTGAGGCTCAATTGTTGGCCACCAGAAAACCTCTTACTTTAGATGACGCTATCATTTCTTCATTTTTGACGCTTAAAATTTGCATAATATTCTACTTTTTTTAAAGAGGTGCAGTATAACTGGACGTCTTTCCTCCATATTAAAGAAGACATTTTGGAGATTCCAGACAATCTACTTAAACCCACTGGGCCCCCTTGTTTTAATAAAAAGCCTCATCCCCAAGTGCTAGCGGTCACACCCCCAAGTCGCCTACCAACAAATTATCCTGAACTTTTTTCAAGAGAAACAACCATACTATGGACATTTGTCACATCTTTCTATATAGGTCAGCAAAAGATCAGTCATTATAGGGCAGGAGGCTCCCTATGCTGATGAAATTAAAGTGCTTCAGGACACTTGTACTAGCTCTAATTCTATGCACAGCACCTCAGGATGCTCTGTGTTAGCGGCGCCTGCAGAGTCAATTCACACCTTCCAATCCAAGGGAATAAAGATCTTCAGCTTTCTTATTTTTATATTGGGCAGATATCTAAACAAATCTTGAAGGTCAGCTTCTCTATGGAAAGCCAAGCACAGGCAGATAAAACCTTTAAAAGCATTGAGCATCCTGAGCTTGGCATTGGCTAAATCTTCCGCTTGCTTTGCTACAAACCCCCTTAAAAAGTTTACTAACCGTTAATCCTCAGTTTAACTCTTTAGTGGTTTTAGTAGAGGTAGTCGTTCATAAAGTTAAAGTCTTAGCAATAATTAATACTGGTTCACAGTTTAACGTTAAATACTCCCAACTTATTCAATAAATGAAAAGGCTCCAGACTTAATTCACAAATCTGAATATGGAACAGCTGGTAATTGGACAACTAAAGCAATTATGGCGGATTCTGCCTTACCTCTCCAATTTGGACAGTTTCTATATACTGCACTACTATTGCATTAGAAAACAATAACTATGAGTTGTGTATTAGATTCCAATTGATGCGGGAGTTCAACTGCATCATCAACCATAAAGAAAAGCACCTTTCACTATCAGGGTATCAGATCCCATTAATTTCTTGAATTCCCAGTCAAGAGTAAAGGAGCCCCCAAAAAATAAACTTGCCCCTTGGATATCTATCCTCTATTTGTAAAGTCAAATTTCAAGTATTAGGAGGCATAACCAATTGCCCCCTGAGGCTATGAATGCTGAAAATGGGATCCTTCTGTATTCCCCCATCCAATTACAATACCCTCTGGACCACAAGTTATTGTGGATATGTGGATTAAGATTTTCACCCCTCCTAATCAAATTTTGGAGCTAAGTGGACACCCAAACCCTTCAATCAAAGAAGCGTTGACCTGCCCAGGGTTTTTGGATCCTGCCTATGGGAAACCTATCTCTATCTTAATAGGGAATCTAACAAATCAAATCCTCCAAGTTCCTCAGCATGCCCCTATCACTTACGTAAAACTAAGTTCCATTAAAAATATTGCAACTTGAGTTGTTTAAGCTTCTTACAAAATTTAGGATTCAATCTACTACCCACAATAGCCCTGATCAACTTCAAAATTGGAGACAATATCACTCCTAACAAAAGCCAGAACCTCAAAGACCTCTTAAAGAAGTATGGTGATATTTTTTCCTTGGGATCAAATGACTACAGAAAAATGTCAAGGGTAATTCACCAAATTGAGACCAAGGATCACCCTCCATTTAAATCTCGGCCATACAGGAAATCTATAGTTGAGGAAGCTCAAGTGGCCTTAGAGTTACATCAACTGTTGGAGGCTGGGTTATTCATGCCTTCTAAAAGCTTGTGGGCTTTATGCTCCTATTAGTTCTGAAGAAGGATGGTGGCCACCATGTTGTCATGTATTATGCCGCCTCAATCCAATCAAAAAAAAGATAGCTATCCTTTGCCATGTATATATGGTTCCTTACGCTTGATGTTGGGACTCACTGTTTTTTAGCTATGGATCTCGCCAGTGAGTACTGGCAGATTTATTTGTTACCAGAGAATTATGAATAATGTGCCCTAATTTCAAGTGAAGTAAATTTGAGCTCAATAAAATGCTGCAGAGGTTATGTAAAGCTTCTGCTACATTCCAAAATGCCATGGACGATATTTTTGGTGACTTTAAACATTTGTGTGTGCTAGTTTATCTCGATGATAATAACATTTTTTGAGAACTTTCACCAAGCACATAGGTCACCTTTGGCAAGCTTTCCAGCAGTTATGGAAAGACTCATTAAAACTAAAGCTTTCAAAATTCTCCTTCTGTATGAGAGAAATGGATTTTTTAGGCCATAAGGTAGATAAAGCCAGATATTTTATGGACAATAAGGTTGTGGCCATTTCAAAGATGTCCCCCTTAAACCCCTACAATATGTACACGTTTTTATGGATGGTTGGATATAATTGCCAGTTCATTACCCATTTTGCTGACACCTACAAGCCTCTAGTATACTATTGAAGAAGGACATATACTTCTAATGGAAATAAGAGCAACAGCAGGCCTTTGACCTATTATGCTCAGTCCTCTCCCATTCACCAGTACTTATACATCCCAACTGCAATAAACCCTTTCTCCTTTTTACTGATGTTAGTGATATAGCCATTGAATCCATACTATTGCAGTGGACAAAAACTTAGTAGACCAACCTATCGCCTACTATAGCAAAACCCTAACCAGAGCTGAACGCAACTATAGCATTACATAGTGCAAATGCTTGGCGTTCCTACTGGCTATTAAGCATTTTTTACCCTACTTATATGGGAATCATTTTAAATTAATCACCAATCATGTTTCCTTGCAATAGCTACAGCAAATGAAGGATCCTGATGGGAGGTTAGCCCAATAGATGTTAAAACTTCAAAGTGCAACTTTTCATCACAATTGGCCAAGGACCATCAAACAAAATGCGATTGCTTATCCAGGCTCCCCATATAAACTTTAACTGACCCTGAATAGTATTAACTCTACAATCTCTTAACCCAATTGCATTTATGGAAATATGAATCCCCTGACCCTTCAAAAAGAATTAACATAAAAGTTGGTGAACCTCTATGTTAAAAAAAGTAAACTCTACAAACTTGTATATCAAAAATGATTGCTCTATATATGACCCTCAGCTTGGACTGATATCATATTAGGACATTGGTAAATCAGCCTCAGGGGAATTTGGAAAACTTACCAGTGGATCAAGACTCAATACTTTTGGGAAGGAATGCTTGTTTACATCCAAGATGCATTAAAATCCTGCCTGGTACATAAAAATCAGGCCAGACCTAAACCCCAATTTCAACATCCAGTGGTTCCACCCTGTGAACCCTTCCATAATTTTAGTATTGATGTTGGGGGACCTCTCTCTCGAGCCTCTAATGGTTATCAGTTCCACCTCCTAGCAGTGGATCATTTAACTAAGTGGATAGAAGCTGTATCACTACTCTCTTTTGGCAAAAGCTAGCACCACATTTTTATATAATTGGATTATCACCCATCATGGGTGCCCTAACATAATTCTTTCCAATAACGGGAAAAACTTCTGATCATCTCTGGTAAAAGATTTAGCTAAACTGATGGGATACACTAAAATATGTTCCACTCCATATTATACTGCAAAAAATGGAATGGTAGAGCGGGCAAATGGTACTCTAACTTCAACTCTCCAGAAAAAAGGCTATGACTGACCCCCTTCATTGGCATCAATATTTTCCTTGTGCAATTATAGCCTATAGAATCAGTTATCATTGAATAATTAAGATGTCGCCCTTTCCAAGCGTTGTATAATAAAATCCCCAGCTGCCTTCAAATCTGTAGGCTATGCTCGACTAAGCTTCCACTGAAGCCCCTGAAGTCACTATGTGAAGTATTGCCAATGAGTTTATTCAACTTCAGGCCATGGCTTCCAATAAACTTATCTGCTCACTAGTAGAGAAACAAATCAGTTCAATGACAAACACGAACCTCTGCGAACCTTCCAACCAGGTGACCTAGTCCTTTTCTACCACCATCAGTCAGTAGGTCGTGATAACAAATTGGGCACCAACTGGTCAGGGCCATACAAAGTCATTTATAAGTTGGGCAACAAATGCTCAATTGTTGAGATTGTTCAGGGTACCATAGTAGATCGCATACATAGTTGTTTTCTCCATCCATTCCTCCCTGCGCCAAGATTTAGAGGGTGGCGTTGTTGGGAATCCTGCCAAAATCAAAGATTTGCATGAGGTAGATGATGGGAATCATACCTGATCCATTAAAATAGCTAAAACCTGTATTGGGGATAATACACATCAAATTTTAAGACCTTTTAATATTGGGGAAAATTTCTGACTAATTTTGAGACCTCTTAATATTGGGAACAATCCCTGATTAAGGGGTTGAATGTCATTATCCCAAAGCCTCCTAACCCCAGGGTTCAAACCCAATCCATGCAGCAAGCAAATCCTATTTAACTGAGATGACCAGCCTGCCGCAGAATTCCCAATTGGTAACAAGTGTAGATGTTAGCTTGGACCACTTGGAGATTGACCAAAAACCTCCCTGAACTCCCTTATAATCCTTTTTAAGCAGATAAACTTGACTCTCTTTTTGTTACCTTTAAGTTAAATTGGCCTTCTTCTACTTATTTAGGAAGAATCTAGTTAGGATTTACGACTTCAAAAACATTAACTTGAGGAAAGACTTTCCAGCCAAGGAAAGCAAAATACTTATATTCCAGCACCCAGAAACTTTAGTACCCTGGCCTTTCAAATTTAAAAAGACAAGTGGTCTAAAACCCCTTTGTCCTAACAATTCCATTAAATGGACTTGATGGGGACACAACTTAATGCTGATATTGGTGACTGGCCCAATCCCAGGATCAGTAAGTCATATAAGCCTCTAGAACTTTTTGAATGGTCTCAACCATTTTGTCCCAGTAGCATCATTCCTTCAGCCAACGTGAGTCTTTTTCACTTCCCCATGTCTCACAGTCATATGTTCCTCTAGGATAACATCAGTTTAAGAAGAAGGGTAGATATAAGGGAGCCATTTCATAACGACTTTCTTATACATAATTTCTTCATTAATCTGTGAGTCTCAGATCATTTTTCAGAGCTTGGCTTAGATCTCAGGGTTCTCCAACTCCGATTGTTTGGGCCGTCTGATTAGATCATACAGCCAGTCCTCTTTGAGGGTTAAAGCAGCCAGTACTAGCATCCTAGAGAGACCATTAACGTTCTGATGAATCACTCCTGAATGATGAACTATAGAAAATCATAGTTCTGCAGCTTTAAAGCCCATATGGCTTACTGTTAATCTGGGTGCTCCATCTGCTGCAGCAATCAGAGTGAGGGATGGTCAGTTATAATGGTACATGAGTGCCATACAAATAGGGCCAAAAATGTTTGATTGCCAACAAAACAGCCAGGTATTCATGCTCAGTAACGCTATAATTTTATTCAGCCTTGTTTAAGGTCTTACTAAAGTAAGCCACCGGGTGATTGACCTAATTCTCATTTTACTGAGCTAAGATGGCCCCAATGGCGACATCACTAGCATCCGTGTATAGCAAAAAGGTTCAACAAAATTGTGTATGGACTAAAAGAGATCAAAACAAAGAATGATATGCAATGCATTAACGCTTGTTTCTTTTCAGGCCGCCATTTGAAAGGAACATTCTTCTGTAGGAGATAAATTAGGGGTTTGCCAAGTCAGTAAACTGAGTAATGAACTGAATAAAAGCCACCATGTCCAGGAATACTTGGATATACCTAAGGCTCTGGGGGTGAAAAATCTTCGTAATGGCGTTAACTTTGTCTTGGATGGGCTGAAATCCATGTTTAGAAACCGTGTGTCTGAGAAATTCCATTTCCAATTGTAGGAAAGAGCAAATTTAAGGCTTAAGTTTTATTGAGGCTTTCTAAGATAGTTAAGACTTCCTAGAGGTGTTCCACATGGCTATTGAAGGTTTTTAAGAAGACATTGATATAGTTGAGATACATGAGGACGCAGGATAGTTTCAAGTTTCCTAATATTCCGTCCATGGTACGTTGAAAGGTGGCCAGCGCGTTTCAAAGGACCTGAGGCATCCTGATTGGCTCAAATATACCCTCATTAGCTTTAAGTGCACAATTGGATTGATCTTCAGGGGATGAGCTATACTTGCTAATATATACTAGTGAGATCCATAGTATAAAGTATTGCAATCCTGGCAGGTGGAGAGAGTCATTGATCTGGGGTAAGGGGTAACTGTCCTTATTTGTACTCAAGGTGAGTCATTGATAATCCATCACCATGCAATGACTGCCATTCTTCTTCTGAATCAATCAGAGAGGGGAGGCTCAAGGGCTATGCAAAGGCACCAATAGCCTGGCTTCAAGTAGTTGCTTGAGCTAAAAAGACACCTGAGATTTTTCAACCTTACTTTTTTGGTAAGGATAGGACCAAATGGGTGAGCGTCTCCTATCTCCATATGATGCAAAACACCATTCATTTTTTCAAAATTGTATGCAGAAATTTAGAAAAGGTCCAATTCTTCCTCCAATAATTTCTTACCCTAACTCAGTTGCTCACTAGTGAGCTCTTGCCAAATGCAGGTGTTGACTTGAGCTACCAATGTGGGTGTTTCTGACCCAATATACCATAAACTTCTAAAGTTGCAGACATCGTCAATGGCCTCTACAGGAAGGAGAAAAACATAAGCAGCCAGAGTACTAGGTATCACTACTCTAGGCTTGTCAGTGAGGTTATCTAGCAAACCTGTTATGGATCTGGCATAGGAAAAATCTAAAATTTACAGACAGGTTAGGACCTCCTTGACGGATGGGTTATCCAGGCCTCATATTTATAGTAGGTATCCAGAAGGGATGTTGACGTGAAACTAGGTGTCAATGATAACCTGTGACTTTGGTGGTATAGTGGTCTATTAGCCACATAAATAGGCATGACTTCTTGACAATCAACTGCAAGAGGGGGCATCCTTACGTGAGAACCCCTTACATGATACTTAATTCAGTCAATCCGGATTTTGATCTCCAACTTTCCAGCCTAAGCTTTTATCTCCATCTTGGCGTCACGGGAGGTTTTGAAAACCAGAGGGACCGAGTGTCACAGCAGGGGTAAGAATCCACAATCATAGTGCATGACAGAAAAATAATTATAGAGAAAATTGAGTCCCTAGTAGAAGGTCATAGCTTAAGTTGTCTAATGCAATGGTGGGGGTGTTCACGGAAAGCTTTCAAAAGAAGATGAGTAAATAGGAATAGGCCCCAATGGATCAAGTGCATTGTGGCCAGCCGTGCCATATTCCATGTAATGGGGCAAGTCTGGAGCAAACTTGATGCACTTCTTTAATTTAGATAAAATGTCATTCATAATGGGGACCACTGTCAACAATGGTGTAGACAGGGATTTTGTGGACTAATACAGTTATGAAAACGCCTAAATTCCCAAACTGCGAGGATAGAGCGATGAATATAAGATATTAATCAAAAGAATAATCAGTATCAGATTCTTTATTATCTCCAGGTACCAAATCATCTTCCTATGGTACAATAATGTTAAGCTTGTTAAAGATCACTAGACATTCTTAAGGTGGTACAGTAATGTCAGCATGATGTGCTTCATACTTCATGTTGACAGCCTTTTTCCAGCCTTATCAGCAAATCTTTCAGCAAATCTTGCCAATATGAAGGAATCCATTGCAGTATGAGCATCGAGGTTGGGGGTTACTCTGGTTCTTAACAACGCGGACCTGTGGGCAACTGGAGGAGAAGAATGTGGTAGTTTTGATGTAAGATAAAAGCAGGAATTTCATAAAGACCTCCTTGATTTTCTGGATGCCGCTGAAGCTATTCTTCTAGCCGATCATGTGCATTTGGACCTCAGGATAAGATTCCAACGTGGAATTGACAGCGGTTATGGCTTAGTCTAAGGTAATGTGGTTATTGGTTACCAGGGGCTGTGCTTGGGCATAGAATCATCTGGCGAGCTCCATGAGGCTTTCTCCTTTATTCAGGAAAATACCCATTAACGGCTGCTTTTGGTTGGTCAAGGTTTGATTGCTTCTAAATTCTTGGATTAGGGCGGTACAGACTTGTTACCAGGTTTGGCATTCCTTTAGATGGGAGTCATAATCTTCTGAGAAGTGCTATTCAGACAAGTGTGAATATGCTTCATCACATGTCAATTGATAACCTCTTCCATGGAACTCTCATAAGCATATAGGAAGGAGGCAATGCTTTTCTGTTTGGGGAGTAAATTTCTCCTTGAAACTAGACTTAAAGTTAGTCATAATAGGATTAGAAAAGTATTGATGCCAGGAATTGGTGCAGGATTAAAATCTTATCTTTGAATAGTTGCAAGGGGCCTGTTGATCCAGTTGGCATCTCAATCCCTCAAGGTCCTCTTGAATGTTATCCCAGTTTCAGTTCAGAATAGTAATGTAGGCTTTATTAGCAACATGCTTCTTTAATGCTTAAATCATACCGCATTGTAGGAGGAATGGCTCTCAAATCTACTCAAGTATGTCTCAAACCCTTGATAGGTTGCTCAGACTGGGCGATGCAATCATTGGTGAGCTTGGTGAATTAATTGAAATTATTAATATCGTCTGACAAAGCCTTAATCAAGACCCTAGGTTTGAGAGGGTCCCTGGCCACTCAGAGCTTACACTCCTGAGCCACATTAAAAATTTGATCTCAAAAGGCAGTGAAGGCGGATAAAACTCCCTTTCTTCAGAAATTGTCAGGATCTCCAGGAGTAGGCACCATTGGCTTAGAAGGTCCTTGAGGCATGGGGACTTTAATGCCCTTCAATATCAGAGGAAAGATCATGGGAGGCCAACTCATGGTAATGCTGCTGGAGGGTCCGCAGGAGATGTTTGATCTGGTTGAGGCGCTGGTTCCAGGCGGCCTCAAGGAGCTTCACGTTTTAGTGAAGCTGGTCCTTGAGGTACCTGAGAGTTCACTATTTAACACAGCAAGTTGTTTCCACGCTTCATTAATCAGCCAACAGTTATTGAGAATAGTTTCCTGATTGTCATGAATGAAGGAGGAAGCCGCGTTATAATAGTTGACAATATTTGAGTTTCAGGGTTTGAGTAAGCCCTAGATGTCATATTAATTCATGGTAATTCAGCCTGGCTAATTGTAGGAGGTGGTGTATGCCATATGGTGATGCTTAGAGATAGCATTTGATACCTAATGTTAATTTTCCTTATAATAGAAGAGCCAAGTTGTATAAATATCACATTGTGGAAGGCATAGAAGAGGCGTGGGAGCAACTGGAGCGTCCTCCTACTGAGTAGATGCCGTTCAATAGTTGTTGGATAATTTTTTTGAGATTCTCATATTGTAATTGATAATTATTATTGACAACAGATGTTAAGGTAAACTTGAAGGTGGCCCAAAAATCCAGGCTTTCAGGCTAATAGGAGGTACTTTGTACTTAAAGGTATTAATCCATCAAGTGATTCTTCATAACTGATTATCATATTGGTTTTTATAATTGTTATTGTTCTCCACTTTTTGTGATAGATGTTTCCACTTTGACAGCTCTGAGCCCCATGTAGCGAGCACCACTTATATCAGTTTAATATTTATTTTGACTTTAGCTGGAGTTTGAAAATAAGATCAAAGCTGTAAATAGTGGAGAGGTCAATAAAATAAAAATATGGGGCAACATAGATTACTTTATATGAGTTAAGAAGCGTCTTTATTTATAGGATGTGTGGGGACGTGGTGCCTAGGGAAACTTTGTGGCCCTGTATGATCAGGATCTTTCATGAACTTCAAGGTTGACTTTTTGGTTGGCACCATCATCATTCTGCGTTGGCCTCATGACTGCAATGGTGGGTGTCACAATTCATGAAATTCAGGAATAGGGGATGAAATTACTGAAGACATCTCCATTGATTTTTGTGCGCGTGATTTTTCCTTATTGAGATTATCATTGGTGCCTTCAGGGACAGGTTTTATTTGAAATGGCTCAAAAAACAACTTATTGTGGCTTAATTCAGGAGCAAGGATTTTAACTCACTCATCATCCAAAATTCTGACACTTTTGTTTGGATTATAGAAAACGTTTCACTCTTGTGGACACTGAAACCAACCGCTTATGAAGCTATAAAACATGTTTCCACCCAATTACTTTAGTCTTATGCTATGTGGACAAGGACAAGTAATTTACCATAGTGTAAATTTGTTGATGGTAGAATAAAGCGCAGTATTTTTATAAAAGCATGAGGGTTAATATTAAAAAAAGACTTTTTTATCTTAGTTAAAAGCACCAAGCAGCCTTAGGCCATTTGAGATATGGATCTGGCAGCGGTAGCATGATAACTTAATCATCACAGTTTTGAGGGTACATACATATGGTAACTTTATTATGGACTATGAATAATATATCACTAAACCACAAAGACATTATAAAGATGAAATTAAATGCATTAGGATCTACTAAACTACAACTTCAAATATTTTGTGTAAAAGGCAATTATCATGTGAATATGATAAGTTGATAAAAACTAAGTTTGTGAACTGTTGACAAGAAGGAAAAGGATTTGATACAATAATAAATTAACAGCATCCATCAATCAAAATGAGCACTGCCTTATAGCTTTGCTGATGACTTAGATTACCATTATTTTTAAAATTTTACAAAAAGTCAGCATATAAAATAAACTCAGATTAGATTTTTAAATTTCTCCAGAATATAATCTTATTTTTTTAACTTCTACATTATTTTAGTGCTTTTTTATAGTCAAAAATACAACATTTTTTATCCTCTTTGAGCTAACTTATATTTTTCTTTTACATCTATATAAATATTGTATTTTTTGTCCTCTATAAACTGAAATCTCAATTATAAAACTGTTTAACCTTTTCTATAGCATTTTATGTTGCATCATATATAAGTACTATGAATAGTTCTTATTTTTTACAGCTACATTAATCTTTTTCTTTTTGGCTTTTAAAAAAATAAATCTCATATCTAAATTGTATATAATGCAATTCTTTTCTGTGAATTTTTTAGCTAAATAAGCTTCTATATCACTTCATTACAAATGCATTTCTACATAATAATGTCTTTTCTAGTAAAAAAGGTTTTCTTTTAAAAGCTTCTTCAAAAATATATTTACATTTTTACTAGATATAGTTTCATATGGACATATTTACTTAGCTATTTTTATCAAAACTACAAGGATGGCCTGAAAAATTTATGGCTTAACAATGATAAGGTATACTTTTTAATTTAAGATAGAATTTAATCTACATCAAGAATAAAACATATGTTTCAGAGGTGCTCTATATATTATCATCATATATATGTAGTTATTCTCTAAAGGGACTGCAAAATTCCTGCAAAGCTTTGACAGCTCTATATTAAAAAGATTTCCTAACCTGATTGGAAGTTGTTTGAGTTTTGAAAATATGACAGTTAGAGAAAACCAGGTCTGGGGATAGGTTTTATTCTTGAGAAACTCACAGTGCAGATACCTAAGTTTTCACAGTTGCTAAAAACTTTTTTGAGTGAAAGCAATGTTGTAAAAAATGGTTTTATTCAAACTGAGTATTTTTTCAAATTTTTTGTTCCAGTTTGTCATAAAATTAGAAAAAATATTTTATAGTTAATTGCTCTACCCATTTATGAGGTAACCAACCTAATGCCTTATGAATTATAAAACAAAGATGTCCTTCAAGAGAGCTTTTCTTTCTCATAACAATCACTTTAGTTACTACAATTCAATAAGAACAGCAAATTTGGATAATCACACACAGGAAAGATGGCGACTTTAATAACAAAAATAATATAACATGGGCGAGCGTTGCGGCAAGTGGTGCACTTAAAGGTGCAACTAAGGGCAAGAAACGCCCTGGAGAGGGACCAGGAACCCAAGCCATAGAAAATTGCAAACTCAGACACCATCTGGGTTTATGGTATTTACTGTAAAGCACGCGCAATACATGTACATTCAATTCAACCAACCTTTGTCAAAGGTGGAACATGGGATCAGACTCTTCCTTGGGGATGAGTCATTGACCCTGTGGGAGAAAACGTGTGAGGCACAGCCCTCACTTTTCCCTCATGTGGTGTACATAGCCACCAACAACATGGGCCGTGGCTGGATCAATATTAGTTTCAAAACAGCCGATGAAGCTGATGCTGCAGCAAAAATCTGCGTGGAAATTGCCCTCCCTGAGGGCAAAAAAATTGTGTGCACTGTGCGCACCAGATGGAACAAAGCGAAAACTTTGTTCATCTCCTTTGACTCACTCCCCATCAACCTTCCTCATAAGGTAATCGAGTTGTGCTCTGCAAAGGTCTTGTGGCCTACGGAGAAATCCAACAACTCAAATTACAGCAATTTTGCTTAATGCCCGACCTGTGCATGGGCAAAGCTATTGCTGTAATCAACCCCTTCCCAGAAATGGAAGAGGATTTATCTAGAATTCCCCGCGCAGCAGAATTTCAACTCACAGATGGGGGCCAGTTGGCTGCATTCCAAGTTACACTGGAACGTGCACCACCCATTTGCAACCACTGTGGCTCACTGGGCCACAAGGAACATGCATGCCCTGTAAAAGAGGGCTTAATGGAAAATGATTTTTGTGAAGAAGCTATGAACGAAGATAATGATAACTTCGCCAAAATGACTGATGGCCACCACCCATTCCGCTGGGGTGAAGATGGACTATACTCCATCGTGGACCCAGTTACAAGTAAACAGCGTAAAGCAGCACAAAAAGCCCGCAAGAGAGCAGCAGCTGAAGCAGTGGCACACGCGGAATCCGCCATTAACCACGGACAAATTCAGGAAGTATTTCAGATATTCACCAAACCAACCAATCAGAATAATATGCCCAGGTCGAAAATTTTCACAGTAACCAGACTTAGCCACAAGGCGTCATCAGTCATGCACATACTGAGGAACAATGAAACCACAATTTGAGTGAAAATGCGGTGCACAATGCAACAAAGTTGAACCTCAAAAATATAAAATCCAATCAACAACCCGCATCAAATCAACATGAGACCTGTGCAGGAAAAGTTGACGCAAATGCAAAAAACCGCAATTCCCTTGAATCATTGGGTCAGATCAAGGGAACCAACAATGGCAGTGAAAGAGTTGGAGTACAGATGTGGAGCATGGCCAAAATGAGCCGCAGTGGGATAGGACCAGAGGGTCCTCCCAACTGCTCCTGAGGCGCCATGGGCACCTCATTGTCAATAGGGATGTTAAATATCGCGGGAGCCAGGGCTCATACATTCCAAGCCAAAAAGCTGGCATTCCTGCAAAAACCTCTTGTAGATATCTTGGCCATCCAAGAAACCCACTGCCTACAAGGGGAAGAAGAATCCTGGTCAACCAGGGTCACACCATCACAATCAGTATGGACGTCTCACTGAGGGGTGATAGTCCAAAACAACAAAAAATTTAAAATCACAAATTCATCATCACACTTGCACGGTCAAGTCCTGGTAGCAACAATCACACGCCAAGATGAAATAATTTTGTTAGCATTTATCTATGCACTGCAACTGAGAGAAAATGTTTTTTGAAAAATTTCTACCCTCACCCTCCCACCAGATATCATCATGTTAGGCAATTTCAACTACTGGGATAACCCCAATACAGATCGATGGCCTAATCCCAGGGGATACCCACCTGGACAAATTGAATATCGCACAATGAAGGCATCTCCTGGCTTACAGGATGCTATTCCCCCCAATTCACCAATCCTTCCCCATATGACAAGACCCAACATATGTGAGGGACTGCTCATATCGATGAGTCATATTGACCACATAACATCCCAAAATCCCACCACTAAAGAATCTCTAAATTTACAACAAAAAAGATCAATTTTTCTAATCACCAATTAGTTATGGTGCAGTTAGCGCCAACCCAATCCCACACACAGGTGTCGCCTTGGAGAAAGCTTCACCCAGAAAATATAAGATTGCCTGAAATATCTGACTGGGTTGAAAACAAGGCTACAAACCCAGAATTCACAGCCCCATTCACTTCAGATACCATCAGAACATGGGAAAATTTCAAAAATGATTTAATCAACAAAATCTGACATATTGCATCACGCAAGTACACCGCGGACACAGCCACAATTAAGCGTACCTTGGCAGAATTAGACCACCTGGAAATAAATACTCCGAGATCTGGCTATAGCCCTAATTGGGGACACAAATGGGCAGAAACTTCAGCCCAACTTAACAATCTCATTTTTGAACACCAACACAGAATCAAAGTATTGAACAAAGGTAAGTTCATAAAGGAAGGCGAAGCCTGTTTGACATACTTTTTCCACCAATTCCACTCCCGCAGAAACCAGCTCACATGCACACAGGTCCACAAGACTAACGGCACCGTGGCAACTGACCCTGAGGAGGTCAAGGCGGAAGTACACCGCTATTACACCAAATTATATCGCGATATGCCAACAGATCCACAAAAAATTAAAGAATTTATTCAAACTGCCAAGATACAAAGTACACCACCAAATTACACTATACTATCCTTTATCACATGGGAGGAGCTTTGGGAAACAATTCGCGGTGGACCACGTAGGAAATGCCCAGGGCCTGATGGGATACCTTACGAATTTTACAAAAATATTTCCAACAAATCGCCCCCCTCCTATTGGCGTCAATGAACCAGAGTTTGTTGGAAACACGCTTATTACCAGGAGGCTATGAATCCTACGTTATACCCTTGTATAAAAAGGGTGACAAGTTGGACCTGGCCAACTGGCGCCCAATTGCACTCTCCAACACTGACACAAAAATTCTAACAAAAATTCTAGCAGCTAGATTAGGCGCAATTGCATCTGACGTCCTATCACCCAACCAGTTTGGGTTTATACCAGGGCGTTCAATCTGGAACAACATACACCCTGTTGCAAACATTTGCCAATCCAAAGCAACTGGTGCCCTGGTCTTTTTGGATCAGGAAAAGGCGTATGACCGTGTTAGCTGGCCATACCTAAAAGAATGTCTACATGCCTTCAAACTCCCACCAAGATCATAAAATGGGCGATGCTCCTAACAGAATCTGCAACCATGGCTGTATGCGGCCCTGGATTCCTAACAAACAAGAATAAACCAACCAGAGGGCTCAAACAAGGGGATTACCTCAGCCCACTGCTATACAATTTTAGCTTTGACCCGCTCCTCTGAGTAACTGACTCATGTCTCATGGGGATAACCGCACAAGGACAACCAACAGTAAATATACTGGCCTTTGCAGATGACTGCGTAGCAGGTATACCAAACAATGAAGATTCCCGACAGCTGGAACACACTCTAGAGGAATACTCCAAGGTGAGCAATGTATCGCTCAACAAAAGGAAAACAGAAATCATCCTCTTAGGCAAATACACAAACAATGGGCCACAACATCAGAACCTCACACCAACACTCGAAGAAAAACCCAATTATATTACCCTTTGCAACACCTCCCACCACCACTCCTGTCCGACACCTTGGAATCTGGCTAGAATCAGGGAGATATGCTATTGAGACAATGGAAAGTAACCTGTTACAACGGGTATCCAAACGCGTCGCCTCCCTCAAGGGAAGAACCCCAGGACTAACAGGACGAGTTACAGTTGCTAACTCGCTCATCCTCCCAACACTGTGGTACCAGGCCCATGTGATAGCCTTCTCACCTACCTTTATAACCTCAATTTGCGCGCTTATCCAGGGCTGGCTGTGGCCTGGCTCTCACCCTCCTATACGGATGGAAACACTATTTGGCCCACGCTCAAGCGGAGGCATGGGACTAATAGATTTTGAGAGCCATGTCAAAGACATCCTAGGTACCTGGATAAAGGAAATCCTTGCTCCAGACCTCCCGCAACAACATTGGTCCAGAGCAGCAAGGAATAACTTTGCACAGGTGCTCAAAATAACCAACCCACATAGTCCACCCAGACTACTTTCATACCTTGCCAAGCACTCTACTGCAACAGGTCCGCATGGAACCTCCCCTCATTTCAAACATATCCTCTGAACTATCTGCTGTATGGGATGGACCATAGAGAACATGGGTACTATACAGGGAAGGGGACGACTCAGCCCCCATAAAAATTAAGAAACCCAGAAAACCACCCCCAGAGGGATATGCTCGCAACAACCCCAAGCATAGCTAGGATAGAATACCTAGATATGCTGGACATTCCCTATGATTTAACCACACAGAAAGCAATGTGGAAAATGTTACACCACCCACTCCTACAACCAAGGATAAGAGCAAACGCCTGGCGCTGTTTGAGAAGGACCTATAGGACAGCAGACCGCTCCAACTCCCTCCACAAAACATGTGCAGTATGTGGAGGGGAGGGATCCCTATATCACCGCCTAGAAACATGCCCCCCAACAAAAGCTATATGGCAGGAAGTCGCACGCCTGCTCAAGATTCAAAACGAACAGGAATTCTCAATATCAAAGAACATCTTTGCACTCCAGATCAAGTCACCAATCCCAGCTACCCTCCGCTCCCTAATAATACCCATTGCAATGTGGACAATACACACAATTGCATTAGATGCGGTTAAGGGAACGGTCCCAACCATTCATGGGATTATTAACAGATTCCATGTCCACTTACTAGAGCACTTCCAAGCCTGGCTCTATGGATATATGAGACCAAGACAAAAAGCGCTCATAGAATCATGGTTCCCACTCTGGTTCCTCCACACAGACCCTTTCCTTCACACCTGCTCCATAGCAGGGAAACCTCCTCAGAGTAGTGCACCAACACCCCCATACCTGGCAGTCCCCTTGGCAACAGGGGTAACTTGAGTACCCTGGCGTGCCCAATTTTTTATATCTCTTAGTTATTCTCTTAGTTTTACATATATTTGGTAATGTCTGTCCCCTGGTCAGCTTACCTCGGTTAAATAAAAAGATGTCCTTCAAGACTGAAACCTGCTAAGAGAAAACCAGGAGGTAACTGAAGGTGCTAATTATGACAATATCACAGGTTCTAAGGCGGTGATATATTTCTAGGAGTTAAATCATATGAAAATAGAGGATGGAGTCTGGTTTCCTCAAATGGCGTTTGAGAAAGTGTAATTATTTTAGTATTTATAATTACTACTTCCTAAAAACCAAACAAAATTTTCCACCATGTTTTCTCCTTTAATTAGAGCTAAGAGGTGGGCCTTTTCTATAGACTTAATTTTAATGGCATAGTAATTGCTTTTTAGTAAACTAGAAAATTTTGGGTAAATGTTTTTATAGTGAAAATTGTACTCAAAAACAATACACATAAAGATTAGCAGGGTGTTGAGTTTCAGTTGAAAATGTGATGAGATGGGATAAGACAAACATCTTTTTCAATTTTTGAAAAATTCATTATACTTAAAGGATCAAAATGGGTTTTAAATGACATGTTATAAATATTTTTTTAAAACAATTTGAATTCAATTTACTGCACATTTTGAAAGGTTTCTTAAATTGTTTTATATGTATTGAACTATATTTACACATCAACAAAATTGTTGACTCAATATATTCTCATTATATACCTTTTCTATATAACTTAGGGTTAAAGCAGGATTTATAAAATAACATAACTATATCTAAAATTGCCACAGGTTTTGGCTGTTTTTCATATGAGAACGCTCCTAGTTAATCCCTCTCTTTTTTTTTTAGTACTAGATGGTCCCAACCCAAGGGGGGGTTAATCCCTCTCTTAAAAGTAGAGTTTTGCCAGTTGTGGATCCTTCAAATATCTAAATTCATCATAGAGTTGTCTAATAGTCTGTAAATGTTTTATATTGATTAAAAATTATATAAGAATTTGGGATTGGGATTTTAGGTACAAAGCAAGAGAAGTCAGAAAGGGGTAGCATCTACCTAAAAGTTCATCCATAGTGTGACCCAGGTCCCCTAACTGGTATATGTCAGCGCCTTTGGGTTGGTGCCTCTTTTTAAACTAAAGGGTTCAAGGTTCTATCCAGCTTGATAACTGCTGCTGGGAATATTACATCACAACATTGTCATCTGATAAAGCAACTTAGTTTTTTGGCGCTTAATAGCTAGCTTCTGTCTATTTTCTATTTGCTGTTTAGATTCTAGTTTTAATGATAATCATGTTTCATCCATCGTAATAAATTGCCACAAAATTTTTTTTCAAACATGTACAAATACTCCAAGCTTTATTCACATATTTTCTAAAAATGCATTTTTTAATCTTCTGTGAGCTTGTGTGGCACTCATCTTTTAAAATCATTTTCTTATGCAACTCTTCACTCATAACATAATTTAATTATTTTTTGAAATTCCCACAGCCTCATCAAACTTAGGCAATACAGTCTGGTTGTCATCCAATACTATATAAATATTTTCTAAATGATTTGTAATGTTATTGAATTTTTGGGGCATCCCTCACAAGGATCAACTTAAATATGAACAATACATTAAAAATAGCATCATATACATTTATTTGTCTTAAGTGAAAGATACAATTTCCTTTTTCTTATAAAATTTAATGAATTTTATCTAGCAACATACCTTCCCAAAATAAAATCAAGCACTGCACAATATTCAAGTTTTTCATTGTAAATAATATTTATGACTGAGTTACTTCAATTAATAATATAAAAAGCTAAATGATATATAAAAATTATCTCTTATTAGAAACACTAATTTCTAGTTACCCTTTTTTTATGAATTACTAGGCTATAAAAAACATAGGGGCAGATATAGGAATGATGAATAAGATTTCATGTTAGTATGTTACAGTGACTAGATGGGGGCCACCTGATTAACATTATAATTTTCCAGGCAACAATAGTATACAAGGAGCTGTCATTGTTTGATGGAAACCATGATTGACAATATGCAGCACATCTGAATTAATTGTAGTTTTATTTTTATGTAGAAATTTTTTTCAATAGCCTATTTGTAACTGATTTTGACTTTATAGCATATCATCTTCATATATTGTGGGGTGAAAACTCCCAATTCATTAAGAAGTTATCATATTGGCAGGCAGTGTTATTCCCTGCTGCTACCTTCCTTAAAGAAAGCTTTAATCATGGATGGTTTGACCTAGGCTTTTTATACTGCAGAAGCGGCGGGTGAAGCTACAAAGTAGAAAACAAAGTTATAATATATAGGATTACCCAAATAATGCCTGTAGAATGTACGCGTTACAATAAAGAATAAGCCATTTTTAATTTGCTGTAAATATTATTAGAAATCTTACCACGAAAATAGTAGAAAGTATCCTTTGAGAGGGCTTGGAACGTTATAAAGTTTATTAGTTAATTTGAGTTAAAATGCTTTAATCAATGCCAAAACTATGTAGTGGGAAAGCCATTGCTTTAATTAACCCTTGTCCTGAGATCCAAGAAGACCTGTCAAATCCCCATGAGCCGCTCAATTTTTGCTTGCTAATGTAACAATTTGACTCCTTTTAGTATATTACTAGAATGGAAAGCCCATATTTACACCTCTTATATGATGCTGGTCCACAAAGCGCATGACTAACTATAAAAATAGTGAACCCAAGGATTCAGAGTATGAAAGCCTTATGGACAAACAGAATCCCATATATGACAAACTAAATGATTTATCTATACCTTTTAACTTAGAAAAAATATTGAACACCATATTGTTGAACCTAGGATTGGATAGAATAGCGGGATGGTTCCTGATATCACTCTGGGTTGGTTTTGATTAAACAGTTTCAAAACAAGCACATGCTAGAAAACCCACAGAGCGGTATATCTGTCCCAAGGTCAACCTGTCTCGTTTACTTTTAAAAATATTGTTAAACCTATGATGATTTAAACAGAAATCAATCCATAAATCATTTTAAAAAGCTGCCAAGAAGATATCCCAAGAGCTAATTCTGCCACCCCCAAAAATTATAGCATTGTGAAGCTATTGATAAAGCACCCAATTCTAGCTATTATTTTAAGAATTATGGTCCAATGCGGCAAAATTTCTGTAACAGTTTTAGATGTGTTTATTTTCTACCCTTTTGATCAATTTATATTAAGTATAAAATGGTGCAATTAAACATATCAAGCTAATGGTTGTCCCATTAAACTATTAGATGTCTCTAAACATTACAAAAAATTGTTTTAAAGGATCCCATAGATTAACAAAAAAACCATATGCACTAAATGAGTTAATATAAAATTGGCGTCCTCACAACTGATTATAAGATGGTTTTATGGGCGAGGCTGGGTTAACAGACACATCCCACCGCTCTTAAGGCGGTCAGGGTGCTAAGTTGAGGATAGGGAAACTCGATTTTGCAAAGTTCAGAGCTTACATGTCTCAGTTCAAGAAAATGAAACTTCTTATCAACTCAACTACAATCGCCTTGGAAATCCAAAAAGCCAACTGTCTGTCAGGAGATGTAAAGAAGTGATCACAATATCTCAACTCTATGAAGTCCACCTGGTATTGAGACTGTTTGTTCATTATCATCCATCACAAAGGGCTTATTGTGATAGATGCATGAATAAATAATCAATCATGAGCAAGAATAAACTTCACATTGAATTATGAGGAATTCATTATTTTAACGTTTATGCCCTTAAAAACTCAACCAATCACATTAGCTTTCATGTGAGATCCATTAAGCTAACTTTACCAGACAATACATCTGCCATTGGTCATTTTACCTGTTAATCAAAAGTTGCAACTGACTAATGGCTGATAAAATCATAATACCCCGGGCCATATAGAATTTTCGATTCTTAAGTCAATTAAGATCTTATATGACCCAGTCCCAATAATTTTAAAGATGTAGTCCATATGATATTCTCACCTTTCTAAAAACAACATTACTTTAATATCCCATATAGGTTAAATCTTAACCCCCATACATAAATCAAAGTTTCCATTTTTTGAAACTAAGATGGATTATTTTCAAAATATTACTTGTTCACATGACCCTTTATTTTATATAACTGAGGCAAGCTGACCAGGGGATGGGCATTACCAATGTATGTGTAGAAATGGGAGGGGAGTGAACAATAGCGATGATAAGAGAGAATTGGGCACCCTGGGGTACTCATGTTTCCCCTGTTGCCAGCTGGAACCGCCAGGTATGGGGATTGGTGCGCTACTCTGAGGGGGTTGCCTCCTCTATGGAGCAGGTGTGAAGGAAGGGGTCCGTGTGAAGGAACCAGAGTGGGAACCATGACTTTATGAGTCTCTGCTGCCTTGGCTTCATATACTCATAGAGCCAGGCCTGGAAGTGCTCCAGTAAGTGGACGTGGAACCTATTGTTAATCCCATGAATGGTAGGGACCATGCCCTTGAACGCATCTAAGGCAATAGTGTAGATTGTTCACATTGCAAGGGTATCAATAGGGAGAAGAGGGTAGATGGGAGTGGGGACACAATCCAGAGCGCAAAGAGGCTCTTTGAGATAGAAAAATTTTGGTCATTTTGGATCTTGAGCATGTGCGCGACTTCACGCCATATGGCTCTGGATGGGGGCAGGTTTCTAAGCGGTGGTCTTGGAGCCCTCTCCTCCACATACCGCGCAGGTTGCATGGAGGGAGTGGGTGTGGTCTGCCATTCTATTGGTCCTTCTTAGGCAGCTCCAGGCGTTGGCTATCACCCTCGGCTGGAGGAGTGGATAATGTCATCCTCCATATTGCCTTTTGTATGGCTAGGTCGTAGGTGATGTCCAAAACATCTAGGTAGTCAATTCTGGTGATGGTTGGGGTCGTGGCAAGTATGTCTTTGTGGGGGTGGTCTTCTGGCTTTCATATCATGAAGTGGGATCTGAGTCATCCCTTTCCCTTCACAGTGCCAGTGGTAGCGACAGTCCATCCCATGTGGCGGATGGTTTGGAGGAGGCGTTTAAAGTGAGGGGGTTTGTGTGGGCCCGTTGAATTATGGCAGTTAGCGAGGTATGTTAGTAAGCTGGATAATGTGGGTTAGGTATTTTAAGTGCCTGCGCAAAGTTGGCCCTCGCTGCCCTGGACCAGTGCTGTTGCAGGGGGTCTGGGGTTAGTACTTCCTCTATCCAGGTTCTCAGGATGTGGTTGGCATGGCTCTCAAAGTCTATCAGTCCCATGCCTCCGCTGGAGCATGGGCCATATAGCGTTTCCACCCAGACGGGTGGGTGGGATCCAGGCCACAGCCAGCCCTGGATGAGCGCATGGATCAACATTATAAAGGTGGGCGATAAGGGGATCGTATGTGCAGGGAACCACAGCATTGGGAGAATTAGCAAGTTGGCAACTTCCACTCGCCCCGTTAGCCTAAGGGATCTACACTTTAGTGAAGCAATTATGTTGGATATCCGTTGCAGCAGGTTATTTTCAATAATCTCATTTGAATAACCCCCTGTCTACAGCCATATCCCAAGGTGGCGGACAGGGGTGGTGGTGGGGGGTTGTGCAAAGGATAGGACGAGTGAGTTTTTTCATCTTGGGTTGTGTGTAGTGGGGGATGTAATCCAGTTGGTGATGTATTTGCTAAGGAGGATTGTTTCAGTTTTCTGTTTATTAAGCAATGCATTGCTCACCTTGGAGTTTTCCTCTAGGGTGCGTTCCAACTGTCAGGCGTCGCTGCTGTCAGCTATACCTTTCACAAAGTCGTCCACAAAGGCTAGTATCCTGACTGGGGGCTGGTCTTGTGCAGTTATGCCCCTGAGGCGTGAGTCAGCTACGCGGAGGAGTGGGTCAAAGCTGAAGTTGTAAAGTAGTGGGCTGAGGGGTTCCCCTTGCTTGAGCCCTCTGCACGGGGCGATTCTGTCAGTAAAGAAGCCAGGGCCACATACAGCCATAGAGGCGTTTCTGAGAGGAGCATCGCCCAGTTGATGAACCTGGGTGGGAGGTTGAAGGCGTGTAGGCACTCTTTTAAGTATGGCCAGCTAACGCAGTCATATGCCTTCTCCTGGTCAAGGAATACCAGGGCTCCTGTCGCTTTGGATTAGCATACATTGGCGATGGAGTGTATGTTAAACCAGATGGAGCGCCCAGGTGTAAAACCAAATTGGTTGGATGATAGGGCTTTAGAGGCTAGTGTGCCCAGTCTAGTAGCTAGAATTTTTGTAAGTAGTTTTGTGTCAGTGTTTGAGAGTGATATCAGGCGCCAGTTGGCCAGGTCCAGTCTGTCACCCTTTTTTAATAGGGAAATGACATAGGAGTCCTGGCCTCCAGGAAGGAGACGGGTCTATAGCAAGAACTGGTTCATAAATGCTAGGAGGAGGGGGACGATTTTTTTATTTTTGGGGGTCGGATGGGGTGTCACAGTAAAGTTAGTGTAATAGAGGTGGATTTCCGCTTTGACCTCCATTGGGTCAGTTGCCATGGTTCCATCAGCTTTGCGGAACTGTGTGCACTGTAGCAGATTGCCTCAGGAGTGGTATTTTTGGAAGAAAAATGCCGAACAGGTTTTGCCTTCTTTTATGTGCTTACCTTTCCATGATACTTTGATTCTGTGTTGGTATTCATGGATGAGGGCGTTTAGGCGGGTGAAAAATTCCGCCTATTTTTACCCCCAGTTTGGGCTGTATCTGAATTACAGGGTATTGAGTTCTAGGTGGTCAAGTTCCACCATGGTGCGTCTGATTGTGGTAGAATCTGAGGTGTATTTTCACGATGCAAGATGGTGAGTTTTGTTTATTAGTTCAGATTTGAATTTTTCCTAAGTTTTGATGGGATCTGATGTGAATGAGGATGTGAATTTTGGGTTCAAAACTTTGTTCTCGACCTAGTCAGAAATTTTGGGGAGTTTTACATTCTCTGGGTATAGCTTCCTCCATGGCAATGTCCATGTTTGAGTCCTGGTTATCATGAGCTGCACCAAAACTAGACGGCGGTCAGAGAAATTGATTTTTTAGTAGCAAAGTTAGTAATAAGCGAGTGGGAGGATTTTGGTACAAGGATGTGGTTGATGCAGCTCATCGAGATGAGCGTTCCCTTGCGTACGCTGGGAAGGTCATATGTGGAAGGAGTGGAGACCTGGGGGAGGGTGTTGTACAGGCCAAGCAATGCCATCATTGCATGGAACTCGACGTGTCCCAGTGGGTATCCCCTGGGGTTGGGCCATTGGTCCATAGTGGAGTTGTCCCAACAGTTAAAGTCGCCCATCAGGATGGTATCTGGTGGAAGGCTGAGCGTCAGGATGGATTTGAGGAATTGTTTCCTCTCAGATGTGGTGCACAGTGCGTAGATACAGGCTATCAATAGTGTGGCCTCTTAGTTTGTGATCCTTGCAGTTAGGACGCAGCCATCTAAATGCAAGGAGGATTTGACAATTTTTAATTTTTCTGTTATCATTACAGATGACCACCCCACAGTTGGAGTCCATATCGACTGGGAAGGTGAGACCCTGGTCGCCCAAGATCCCTCTTCCCCCTGTAGACAGCGAGTCTCTTGGATGGCCAAGATGTCTACAGGGGGTTTGCACAGGAAGTCCAGCTTTTTGGCTTGGGACGCTTGAGCCCTAACTCCTGCAATGTTTAGCATCCCTATTGACACTGAGGTGCCTGTGGCGCCTCAGGAGCAGTTGGGCAGGCCTTCTGGCCCTAGTCCACCGCTTGTTGCCTTGTACTTGCTCCATGTGATTGGGCCAGTCCACTCTGAGGAGTTTTCCAGCTCCTTACCTTGTGATGATTTTGTGCTGGTTTTGTTAGATTTGGGGATTGTACTAAGCTTTTCCACATGTAATTTTGTTTGATTCAGATTAGTGCATTGATTGGTCTCTGATGCTTTGGGGTTTATTTTTAAAGCTCTGGGCCCTGTTGGCTCATCCATAGTGGAGTTGAATTGCCCCAGTAAGTTTATTAGATTGGGATCATGTGGTGATTCTGTCATCTTGTTGAGAAAATTTTCTGCATGGGTTGTCCAATCCAACTGCTTGGATTGGTTAATATCCTCCATGGCTGCTCCAGCTTGGGCATTCTGTTCTGATTGGCTGGTTCAGCCAATTTCCTCTCTGTTCATCTGGATTTGGTTTGGGTTGATGGAGGAGGTCATGAGTGATGCGGCCTTGGCTGCTGCCCTCTTGCAAGCCTTATGCACCTGTTTATGTAATTTGGGTGAGATTGGTCTATGAGGATGTAGTGTCCGCCCTCTCCACAGAGAAAAGCATAGTTGGCGTCGACCATTTTTCTGAAGGTCTCCTCATCTTTGTCCATATTATCATCGCAAAGGTCCATGGCCAAGATGTCCTCCTTCACAGGGCATGCATGTTCCTTGCACCCCAGTGCGGTGCAATGGTTGCATATGGGCAGTGAACATTCCGGTCTGATGCAGAAAGGGTTTGACACTCCACCATCTGGGAGGTGAAACACCATGGTGCATAAGAATTTTGGTTAAGTCTGTGGCCACATCAGGGACTGGCTTTATTATAGCGATTGCCTTTCCTGTACACAGGTTTGGCATCAGGTGGAATTGCTGTAACTCTAGTTGTTTTATTTCTCTGTAGCTCTGAAGGCTAAATCGGAGTTCTTTCTCAATTAGCTTATGGGGGAGGTTGGTGGGAAGCGAGACAAATGAGATGACTAAAGTTTTTGCTTTGTTCCATCCGGTGCACGCGGTGTGCACAATTTGTTTGCCCTTGGGGGAGGTAATTTCAACACAGACTTTTGCTGCGGCGTCTGCATCTTCTTCAGTTTTGAAACCCATATTAATCCAGCCACAGTGGATGGTAACATATACCGCGTGGGGAAGAGGGAGGCCTGTGCCTCGCCTACTTTTTCCCACAGGGTTGGGGATTCTACCCCTAAGAAAAGTCAGAGCCCATGTTCCACTTTTGATAGGGGCTGTGCATCTGTATTTCCATATATTGGTTCTGTTTCGTGGTTAATTTCACAAACCTGGTCAGTGTTTGGGTTTGGGTTTTTTTTGGCAGCATTGGCTCCTGGTCTCCCTCCAGGGTGTTTTTTGCCCTTGTGCACCATTTTGGCCATTGCCCAATATGAATTTTGCCCAGTTTAGTTGGGTTTTTTGAATTCGCTCATCTCACCTGTGTAGTTATCAAAAGTATCTGTTTGAATCAAGTTTTAGTAACTAATGTTATCATTACGGGAAAGAAAAGCTTCAAATGACCCTTTAATTCAGCGGAATTAAAGGCTTATCCCGCTGGAATAAGATAAGCATTGATACAATTTCCATCAAGAGATATTCACGTTGTCAAAAAACCTCATTGCTAAATATTTGTTTACCCTTAACTCAATGAACATTTGATACCTTAGGGTTTGCTAAAACAAAAAACCATGACTAAGATATGGATTGCGGCTTGCCAGCCCTAAATGACTATGGCAGCAGCTGCTCGCCTCTAACTTTGCTCATTTGGAAAGTAACGTCCTAGTAGGGGATACAGTCAAGTATGGGGCTGTAATGTCTTACAACAACAACATGTTTCAAGAGCTTGACATTAAACACCACACCCTCTAAGTATATGGCGTGTGTCACACAGATTACCAAAGGGGAAAGTCAAAATTTGCTTTATGCAGCGCTATAAATTCTAGAAACAATGAAAATTTTCAACTAAATTCATGATAGCATAGGTGCTTAATACTATACCCAGTGAAGTATATGAGATGTTTCAGCAATACTTTACCATATTATATAAATTAGATAACAGTGACCAGAAAATATTAGAAATATCTAAATAAACATATATTCCACTATATAATACCTAAACATTCTGTTTTATTAATCAACAGTGAACGTGAGATGCTGTACGCAAAGACTCTTCTAGAATTAGTGACTCAGATGACATATCTGAAGAGTTCTATGGGACCCACTTCAATTTAATTGCTTTAACCCAAATCATCCATCAATATATGCCTTCTAAAGACCTGCATGCTCCTGTAGAGGATTGTAACTTTTGTCCTTTTTTTACCTGTATATGTATCAAAAAGACATGGTGAGTTGGTGCCCACTATCAGGATTCGAGATGCTGTGTGAGTCAAAACCCTACTCCCAAATTGAGCCTTAATAAGTCAATTCTCAAGCCAGAATGAATGGAACCTTACTCTGAAAGCAATGATACGAGATACAATCCGGAAGAATCATGTACATGAGAATCAATGGAGAAGCCTTTGGGAATCCCATCCTCACTTACCAAACCTCGAGAGGCGCAACCCCAACTACTGCGGTCATGAGGACAATGCATAACAATGAGGGCGCTGACCAGGCGGTCAATATGGAAGGCAGTTAAAGATCCTGATCATACAGGGCCACAAAGGTCTTCAAGGCACCAAGTCCTCACATTCCTTATAAATATTTCCACTTTATAACTCAATAAATTTAGTCTAGTTTCACCCCATATTTCATTTTTGACCTATCCACTAGACTACAGCTTTAAGCCCATTTTCAAATTTCAGCATCAGTTAAGAGAACAGTTACACTTATAAAAGTGGCGCTCACTACAAGGGGCCCTAAGATGTCCAAGTGAAAACGCCTATCACAAACAACTGTATTAATAGCAGTCAATATCAACCTGCTGATTAGTCAAGAAGCGTCTCTTGATGGCTTAGCGCCTTGCAATAACAAGAACCACCTATGCAGCCTATAAGCTTAGAGTTTCTCGGCCAACTTTACAGTTTACCTACCTTCCATTAACAGTAATCAGTAACAATTTCAATATGATAATCTCAACAATATTATACAACAATTACTAATGTCAACTTAATCAGTGGGAGGTCACTCCAGAGCCTCTTTAGTGCCTTCCACAATGTGGGATTTAGATACCTCATCCGTACTGCCAGCGTGATAACTAACTTTGGGGACCAAATGCTATCTCTAAAATTTTGTCCATCTCATCATACATCACCTCCTACAGGTAGTCAGGTTACATCATATGAATTCTCTCAGGGACTAGGCCTTAATCAAACCTTGCACTAACATATCATCAATTTCTATAATGCGGCCTCCTCCTTTATCCACAATAACTGAGAAGCCATTGTTGATAACCATCAGTAGATCAATGAGGCCTGTAACCAACTTTTAATGTTAGATAGCGAAATTTCCAGATATCTGGAGGTCCAGTTTCATCAGAATATACAACTCCTTGAGGTTGACTAAAATTGACGCCTTAATCAGGTTGAGGATCTAGAGAAAACTCTCTAGAAGCATTAACAGGAGCTAGCCTCTCACGACATCATCTCCAGAGATGAGGGGCCTGAGGGGCCTAGGGGACCAGAAGATCCCAAAGGTCCTGAAGGGCCAGAAGTTCCCCGTGGGCCCCAAGGACCTTCTGATCTTGTAGCGCTTACTCCTGGCGATCCTGATAACTTCTGGAAAAAGGATGTCTTGAAAGTCCGTGCCGCCTTACATGATCAAATTCACAGTGTGTCTCAGGGGTGCAAGCTCTGAGTGGCCAGAGTACCACTCAACCCTAGGGTATTGATTGAAGCCTTATTGGATGAGATGGATAATCTTAGTGCCTTCACCATTATCAAGGGCAACTGCATCTCCCAACTATATCAAAACTGTTGAGGTTTGTCACTAAATTGAATAATAGAGAAATACAGCTTCTTCTTCAACATGATGACATCCAAGCAATAAAGGAGCAGGTTGCTCACAAGGCCTCCATCACCTTCCTAAACCAGAACTGGTATGATATACAAGAGGACCTTGAGGGTTTTAGGTAATGGCTGATCAGCAGGCTCCTAACAACTATGCAAAAACCAAAATCTTCAAATTTGCACCGATCCTGGGTGTCTATACCTTTTTCCACTCCTATCATAAATAACTTTAAGCTTAGTTTTAAGGAGAAGTTCACCCCCAGCCAAGAAAGCCTCACCTTCTTCCTATATGCCTATGAGAGTTCCATGGAAGAGGCTAATGACTAACAGAAGGCGGAGCATTATCACTCTTGCCTAAATAGCATTGCTTAGGATTATGACTCCCTATCTAAAGGAATGACATACTTAAGAACAGGTCCATACCACCTAAATCCAGGAAACTTGGCAGCAACAGACCCTGTCAAATAAAAAACTAGCATATATGGGTATCTGTTTGAATAAAGGGGAGGTCCCTGTGGAGTTCGCCAGCCACTTCTACACCCAAGCACAGCCTTTAGTAACCACTAACCGCATTGCCTTGGATGATGCCATAACTGCAGTAATCTCCAAATTAGGGCCTTATCCTGAAGGTCAAATGCACGCGATGACCAGAATAATGGTTCTAATTGCATTTGGGAAAAAAGGAAGCTCTCAACGAGATACCTGCCTTGACCCTACATCCCAAAGCCACCGCTTCTATATCCTCCAACCGTTCTTGGGTCCACGTTGTCAAAATTCAAAAAATTAAAACCCTGATGCACTTACTGCAATGGTTTCTGCCACAGTGCTAAGACTTGTTGGAAAAGACTCTCTAAGAAGTCAGGAAAAGCACCGTCAGTATAAGGGCGAAGCACTCCATGCTAACATCCCTATCTCGCCTCAAGAACAATCAATGACCTCTAAAAAACCTGGAATTATCATAACAGAAGGAGAGTTTTTGTACCTGTTGATAATAAAGAATCTGATACTGCTTACTCTTCTTCTGATAAATCTCCTATATTTCTCACACTACCTCCACAGTTTGGGAGTTTGGTTACCTAACTCAATGTTTTAGTTCATAAAAATTATGTATATGCCATTGTTGACAGTGGTTCCTCATGTATGTCATTCCATCCAAACTGATGAAGCATCAGAATTGCTCCAGACTTGCCGCATTTAATGAAATATGACATGTCTGGACCACAGCGCACTCAGTCAATTGGGATTTTTTCTTCCCTACCTAACTGCTTTGGAAAGCTTTAGATTAATACACCCTCCATTACACTAGATGACCTGAGCTATGATCTTCTGCTCAGGACATAGTTCCTCTGGGACTACTCCACAGTAGTGCACTGCAATGAGGGATTTCTATCCCTTCTGGGACACTGGATCCATTTGGTTTCCAAGACCTTGCGCAACACCAAAACAGAGTATAAAGCTAAGGCTTGCCTACTAGAGAGTGAAAGCCAAATTGACCAACATAAGTACACATGAGGGGAACTCATGTATGGATGCCCCGCATGCAGTTGATGGCCATAAGGACATGTTCATTTATTTACCTAAGACAATTACTATAATGCCAAAGTCCTAGGTTATTGTTGACACCCGGATTCAAATCAGCATCTCCTATAGATACCTGCTGAAGATTTGGGGTCTAGATAACCCATTAGTCAAGAAGTTCCTAATCTATCCAAGAATTTTATGTCCAGTCAATATTATATTCATATTAGTGTTATTATCTAACCCTATTGACAAACCTAGGGTAGTGGGCCCTAATACCCTAGCTGCTTATATTTGCCCCCTACCAGTAGAGGTTGTTGATGACATCCACAGCTTCAAAATCCTAAGAGTTTTTGTTGGAAACGCCCCCATCCATGGATCTAGTTAACACTTGTATTGGGAAAGAGCTCACTGATTAATAACAGAGACAGGTTAGGGAATTACAGGGAGGAGTACTTAAACCTCTTCTCATCATTTACCTATAATTTTTATAAAATGAGTAAGGTTCTACATTATGTGGAGACTGGGGAAGCTCATTCATATGGCCTTGGACTTAATGAAAAAGTAGGGTTAAAAAGCCCAAGTGGCGATAGAGCTCAAATAACAACTTGAAGCTGAACTATTGGTGCCTTTGCAAAGTCCTTGAGCCTCCCCCACCTGTTAGTTTGGAAAGAAGTATGGCAGCCATCGTGTGGTGATGGACCACCACTGGCTCAACTCCATCATCAAGAAGTAAAGTTATTCCCTTACCAAATTGATGACTCTCTGATTGCTTTCTGTGTCACTTAACTTTTCCGCAATGGATCTTGCTAGCAGATACTGGCAGGTGGAGCTCGTTCCTGAAGACTGAGCCAAATGTGCGCTAATAGCCAATGAAGGGCTTTTAAAACCCATGAGGGTGCCCCAGGGCCTTTGAAACGCGCCGGCCACCTTTCTTCTCTCCATGGACAGAGTTCTAGGGGACTTGAAGTCATCCTGTGTTCCCATATACATCTATGATATCACCTTTTTTGCAAACCTTTAATGAACACGTGAAACTCCTCTGGGAAATCTTCAATAGTCTTAGGAAGGCCTTGATAAAACTCAAGCCTTTGAAGTGCTCTTTCTTCCAATCAGAAATGGAGTTCCTTGGGCACAAGGTCTTGAAAGACATTATCCACCCTATTCTGGACAAATTTGACGCCAAGAAGATGTCACGCCCCCAGAGCCTTAGGGATATTCATGTATTTCTGGGCATAGCGGGCTACTATCATCACTTAATCCCTAGGTTTGCTAACCTAACCGAGCCCCTGTTATAACTAATGCAAAATAATGTGCCTTTTGATTGGTATCCTGAGCTAGAGCAGGCATTTAATGCATTGCAGACTGCTCTTTGTACTAAACCCATTTTAGCGCATCCGCTTTTTGATTGAAAACACTTCTTGCTATTCACAGATTTAATTGATGTCGTTAGGTTCAATCTATCTAAGAACTATGAAAATCAGGTCAATAATCCAGAAGTTTACTTTATCAACACTGAGCAAGGATGAACGGAATTTAGTGTTACCAAAATGGAAGTGCCTAGACTTTCTGTGAGCAATCAAGCACTTCTGGCCCTACCTATATGGCACCCATCTAACCATCATCACTGACCATTCCTCGCTCTGATGGCTGCAGAAAATGAAGACATGAATGTTCAATTACCCAGATGGGCCCTAAGGCTACATAAATACAATTTCACTATAGTCCATCTATTGGAATTTCGTGAGAAATCATGATAAGCAGGTTCTATGAAGGCTATGAAATTATTAGTTCCATAACTCTAGCAAAGATTGACTTAATTGCAACGAAGTTATTAGTTCCGTTGCTATAGTTGATTCCAATTGGAAATACAGAATTCTGTATGAAAAGAGACCAAAACTAAGCTACACGAGACAGAAATCATATTAGTTTATCAGTTAGAAATGAGAGATATTTATAGGGGTAGATTTAGTAGGCATGCGTGAGGATTTTTGAGGTGCACCTAAAGGAATATCTTTCCTATTAGATGACCAATATTGCTGATTATTAATGCTATACTTGTGATGGCCAGATTTGATAATATCCTTATTTGATGAGTCCGATTCTCTTATATAATTTTCAGCCTCATTAGATATCTTAGCATCATCCTTCAGAGAAGGTTGATTACTCCTAAGAGTGATCGTTGGTCCAGCCTAGAATCGAGTATCTCCAATGTAGATTTTACAATCTCATTAGACTGAGATATTAGATCTTAATCTTGAGTAATTTTGGTCATCATAGATGAATCCCCAACACCATCATGCAGAAGCGATTCACCAGAACGCTAATGTCTCTCTCAGATGCTGGTACTGGTTGCTTTAACCCCCAAGGAGGACCAACAGTATAATCCAATTGGTCGTCCAGAAACATTGGAGTTGGAAAATCCTGAGATCTAATCTGAGCTCCAAAAATGACCTGAGATACTCAGTTCAGGAAAGATATGCATATCTAAGAAGATCAATAAAAATGGCTCCCCTTTATCCATCCATCAACTTAAACCAACATTATCCTGGAAGGGCATGCCATCATGGGACATGGGGCAGTGAAGAAGAATCACAATGGATAATGAAATGATGTTACTGGGACTGAATAGTAGAAGTCATCCAAGAAGTTTTGGAAGCATGTATGACATGACAATCCCAAGATCAAGACCGTCCCCAATATCAGCACTCAGACATTGCCATGTATGGCCATTTTAATGTCATTAGCATCAATGTAATAGGCCCTCTTCCCACCAGATTGCATGGCCATTGATATATCCTTTTAGCTGTGGACCACTTGACCAAATGGGTCAAAGTGATTTCTGTCCACTCTTCCACTGCTAAAGCCACTCCTCTATTTATCATTCGATCTGTTTTCACCCATCAATGATGCTCACAAACATTACGTTCAAACAATGGTTAACTTTTACTCACAGGTAGTCCAAAAAATAAATTTCATTTTTGGAACTAACCAGACTTTCACCGCCTCTTATAACCCATTGATCATTGGGGCAGTGGAACGCGCTAATAGAAACCTTGTCTCTATCTTGCAGAAGATGACCGTCTCCAACCTACTCACTGGAACTAATATCTAACCAGCTCTTTGCTTTCTTACCAAATAAGCTACGTTTGAATTATCAAGATGACTTCCTTTATAACTCTATTTTGCTCACCGTCTACCAAGTAGCGTTCAGCCCCGGCTCAATACCTCTATACCTGGGAACTCTGGTTTAACTATGTTGACCTTAAACAATGACTTCCCAACTTCAAGCCCTAGCCACTCAAGGCATTGTCACCATCATAGAATGGGAGACATCTCGATTTGATGTTGGCTGACCATCCTTACCAATTTTTCAAACAGGTGACCTCATTCTATTTTATCAACATTAACCCAGAGGTAAACATTATAAGGTCGACGTTCTTTGGTCAAGACCTTATAAGGTTGTTCATAAGGTAAACTTGGAGTATTCCATTGCTGACGTCAATCAGGTGACAGTGGTGAATCAACTACATAGCTGATTCCTTTTTCCCTATACCCCCCTCCAACATGATCTTGAGAGAGGCGTTGTCAGGATCAAGACAATGAGTGAGTTGAACCCTACTCCCAAATTGAGCCTCAATAAGTCAACTCTCAAGCCAGAATGAATGGAACCTTACTCTGAAGGCACTGATATGAGATACAATCAGGAAGCATCATGCGCATGAGAATTGATAGAGACGCCTTCAGAAATCCCATCTCTCACTTCCTGAACCTTGAGAGGCGCGACCCCCACTACTGCGGTCATGAGGACAATGCAGAACAGTGAGGACGCTGACCAGGTGGTCGATTTGGAAGGCAGTGAATGATCCTGATCATACAGGGCCATAAAGGTCCTCAAGGCACCAAATCCTCACATGTCTTATAAATATTGACACTTTTTAACTCAATAAATTTAGTCTAGTTTCACCCCATATTTCATTTTTTGACCTCTACACTAGACTACAGCTTTGAGCCCATTTTCAATTTCAGCACTATTCAGAAGAACTGTTATGCTGAAACTCACCAAAACTTATTACCTCAGAATCTAGATTATGCCTATGATACTATCAAAGCGGCTTTTTAAGAATGCAGAAACAGCCATTTCATGCAACCAATAGGGATTTTATCCAACTGCAGCATATGGGACAAATTTGCACTATTATCATTGTGTGCCAGTATAGATAAAATGAGGCGTTGGTTTTTTACAACAAAAAGTATACAATAAATACACTGGACATATATCAGACGACTATGATAATATATCAACTAACACCTTGGTTTATTTAATGGGAAATTATTTCAACTAAATCAGCAACGTTGGACGTTCATGACACAAGATTTGTTACAGACCCCATCCTCTAACAGCGCGGTTCAAAAAACAGTGCTATCCCCTAAGCCCTCTTTGTACGAATATTTGGACCCAGAGCTACGAGACATTTATTTGAATCTGAAAAGCATCATCTCTCAGGGTCAAAAGCCTCTCAAAGTATTGTCAATATAGAAGATTAAGTGGTAGCAATTTTAAGTACAAATAATGCATGGATTTAAAATATCTTAAAGCTAACTTAAAAAGTAAATAAAGTCAAAATAACTAAACACAAAACTGAAGTTCTCCTACTATGCAAACATCATTATCAAAGGCAAAATGAGAATACACATAGATTTATAAACAGAAATTAGACATATCATTAAAGGCTAACTCATCTACTCTCCTTGTTCAAAATTTAGATGCATGGTTGGAATAAAGTGTAAGCTTCTACAGTAATAGAGTTTATAGTTCTCAACAGTATCAAACTGATTAGACATCTTTCATGGACGTTTGCTAGGTCTGGTAGGAATATGTAATGATTAAATCGTTGCCTGGCTGACAAATAACCTTAATCTTCCTTACTGGAAGATCAAGGCTGAAAAGGTAGGTTACAAAGGTAACGACCTTTGTAAATAGCTGTCTGAAGAATCAGATGCCATAAATATAAAACATGACAAAATATTTATTTAGACAAAGTTTGTTTTTATAAATAAAAATATAAAGAATCAAATGCCAACAGAATTTTGATTGATTAAAATAAAAATTTTCAAGAAAGAATGAAACAATTGGCTTTAAGAACAAATCAACATGAGAAATTAATAAAAAAGCATTTGGAAATGACAAGAATACCCATCCAGAGTTTTAGCATGAGCCTAGATAAGAAGATTTGAGAATAGATTTTTGAAATAGGCCATAAAATGTTGAGATGTCTTCAGCCTCTGTGGGAACTGAGCCAACTATTCACAAGAACTACCCATAGATTTAGTATAGATTTACACAGGCGAAGCTACTTTAAGAAACTTCATCTTCTTATAAATTTTTTGAACCTCTGGGAAAAAGATATAAACTTTGAAAACATTAAATTTTAAAGTTCAAAGAGATTCTTGGAGTTGAACCAAAATAGAATATTTTTCTTACTTTAATAGGGCGATTGCATCTCTCTACATCCTGTCAGGAGGTCAGACCCTCCTGCCTGCCTTCAGCATTGTCCTCATCGTGGTTCAAGGTCCCATAATTATTTGTTTTACAAGCCAAAAGGCCCATGAACATACATCTGACATGTTTTCCTGCTTGTGGGCATTCACCTGGGACCTGCTGACAAAATGCTTTGTAACCTTTCTGGAAAGACCCCATCTAACATGATAGATGAAGTTCTTCCAATCTCATCTTTATAATCTGGGATGTAATAAGGATACCCACAAGAGAGCCTTACCTGCTTAGTACAAACACATGACTACTCTTGATGATCATCTTCTCAAACATGTTACTGATGAGGAAAGCTTCTTATCTCTTCCCTCTTGTTAGCCATACTCAGCTCCTGTTAAAAATTCCTCTGCTGCGCCTGATTTTTTATCAGGATTCTATCCCTGGGAGAGATAATATTTTATGAAAGAGATTTTTTCTTAAGCAAAGCTTCAGGAACGCCTGACCATGCTCTTAAGGAAAGCCCCCACAGTGTCTCACTAAATCAATTAGGTGGTACAAGACCTTTCAAAGAATCTTTCAGTGTAGATAATAACATGTTAAACACCAGAAAGTCCTATATTATGACTTAGAAGAACTCCTCCAACTGGTAGAAAGAGAAGCCACCCAAATGATTTCCAAGGTGTTGCTTGGTCTGCACTCTTGGCCCCCAGTCAAGGGAGAATGGCAGTTATGGATTATGCCCGTGTGCTCAAGCCCAAGCCAAAGACACAAAATTTACTCCATCTCAGATCATGTAGTTATTCTGTCAGAACCTTTTCCTAGACATCCTCACTGCAATGGCTGCCACATGCATAGGGTCTACCTTGTAGAAGGAAGTATCAATTGCTGCCCATGTGGAAGGTTAATTAGTGCTAGACCAAGAGTAGTTGTTTGACCCAACTCTCCATTAAAAAGTACCGCATTTTTCAGGTGGAATAAGAATTAATTAATAATCAGGAGAGACAGTTGGAAAAAGGAGAGGATGCAAATCCAGCTACCCACGTGTAACCCTCTTCCCAGACACATCCCCTAGTTCCACAATTCCACCTAAAACATTTTTACAATTTCCATGTGCATCTCTTTGCTTGATAGAGGAAATATCTCTTCTTACCTGTTTATTTTCTCTATAAGACGTAAGGGAAAGGGAAGAGGTCCATGGTTGAGAACAGTGAGATTTGATTGACTTAAGAGTAAAGGACAACTACTTTGACAAAAAGTTAGCAGTTAGACTAAAAGTACAGATTTACAATAAAGGTACTATGGCACTTGCATGCACCACAGAGTCTCCTGAATGCTGGAATTTTGGCCTTCGAAATAGGTGCAACAAGGACTCCACCAATTTTGGGAGGAATTAAAAGCTACAAGTACTTGCCCCACCAGTAATCCTGGCCATGAGGTGGTTGAACAGGTACTCTCCTCATTTGATCTAAAGAGGGTCCAGGTCACACTCATCCTCAAAGGCCAAAAACCGTCATTCAAAAAATTATTTCCTTGCAGGGTAGCAGGCCCTTCATGGCCACAATGCATCTGACATATGAGACTGTGAATGTTTAGAAGATTATAAAACTACGCGCATTTGTTCTAGAAGAACAAGTCTGCCTCCTCCATTCCACATAGTCCATTCACGTTCTCATTTAAGTTCAAGGTGACACCTGTTTTGAAGGATGCTCAGTATATCTGCTAAGCCCTAAAGTGAAGGAAGCCCTGGATGTGTAAGTTAAAGAGATGCTAGAGCGAGAATTTATTGTGACCTTTAAGTCCACAATTGTCTCCCATACTTTTGGTTCTATAGAATTTGGAAAACTTTGACTCTGCGACAACTACCAACATCTAAACGCAATAACAGAGGCTCATCAATTCCCAATACCGCTAATAGAGAGAATTTCACAAATGATTGTGAAAAGTCAGATTTATAAAGTTATATTAAGTAGACGCATTCAACCAATAAAGGTAATCCCAGAGCACCAGTAGTACTCTGCTTTCAAGTGCTAACTGGAATGTTTGAGTATAAATTCATGCCTTTTGGCCTGAGAAATGCGCCAGCTGTCTTTCAATGTACCAAAGACAAAGCCCATAGTAATTTGAGCAATTAAATGCTGTGTAACTTACATGGACACATCCTGGTTTTCTCCAAGAACAAAAAAGGACACACCAAAGATGTGCAAAAGGTGTATATGGCCCTAGACAGAGTTAAACTCCAGCTAAAACCCTCTAAGTGCAAATTTTATGAGTTTTTCATCTTATAACACAAATGTGCTGTTTGGAAAGGGTATGGTAATATGCCAAATAAAATTAAAATTAGTGAGGAAATGGTCAGTGGTCACAGACAAAACACGCGTAAAGCTTTCTCAGTGTCATGAGTTTCTTTAGATGGTTCACTAAAGATTTGTATTAGATGGCTACACACCTTACCAGGATCACAGGGTAAGTCCCCTTTTATTGAAGGGAGGAGGAAGGAAAAACTTTCCGAGATGTTGCAAAATGGAACAGCAACTGTGCAATATATGCACCGGTATATTTGCACATCAAATAGGTACAACTATGTGAAGACAGCGTACCTCCAAATAAACGTAAAGATAGCAATTTATAAGACTTTATTAAGATAATTTTCCAAATATGTCACTAACTCAGTGGGAATTACCATCTTTTTAGACCCATCATTAATAGAATTCTTCATAATGTACATCGCCTCATAGATACCTTTTCATTCTGGGCTAACATTTTTTATGCCTTGGCCTCTAATCAGTCAGCTTATTTCCCATCTCCCAAATCTATTAGAAGTTCCTTCATATGGTCTGCTAATATACGGTAGATTAAGCTTTATGAAACTTGATGGTGGTCTGTCCAAGGGCAGGCACATCTTAGGGTAGTCTATTCAACCTCAATAGCATTCTTACAGGTACTAGTCAACTGATGATGCTTGAGAAAGATTTGACTTAATTATTCTGATAATATCCGATTGAAGGGAATGTAACTAGTTCAATGAATGAGCGAGCAGATAAGGTTAGTTCTGCCAAAAATTATGATTGCATGAATTATTTTAAATAAAAGCTTAAAGTTGCGTCAGAAATTGCTAGTGATATATCTGACAGAAGATTGATTTAGAATCAGTCTTCTCAAAAATATAGATAGTGGGACAAGGGTAAAAACGAGGTCTATAGGGTATTGGGGTAATAGGTCTGGTGGCAATATCTTATGGTTGGTCAACCCCAAATCTCAACATATCCCCCCACTTGACCAAACATAGGGGATTGACAAATTGCTAGCGGCTAGATGTAAAGTATTGATTGTAGGAGTCTGTCATATCTGCGCCTTGATGGAAACACTTTAGAAACTTGGCATGTACATGGTTAATTTTTTTTTAGTACTAGATTATGTACATGGTTAATAATATGCTCTTTGATGAGTCTTTAAGTGTATATATATCAGTCAAAGTATTTTCTATAATCTTTATTGGCCCTTTAATATGTGTTTAAGCTTAATTGTCCTATAACCTATGGTTATTATAGTAGGCACTTGCTCCCCTACACTAAGGAAGAACAAGGGATGGCAATTCTGATTGTCACGTTCCCCACATTTCAATTTCTGTTTCAGCGCATTAGAGTAGGCCTTGGTTTGAAGCCAAAAAACGTTTGTATAAGATTCTGTAACTATTGATCGGGATTTGTTCCTTCTCCATGAATGAAGGAGCTAAGAATTGATGGAAGAATGGTTTGTCGCCCATACAGGAGTTGGAATGGTGATCTTCCCATGGATGAGTGAAACGTGAGTTATATGCAAAGATGAGGGAAGGCAGGAGGAGATTCCAACTATTCATTTTTCCTAATGCTAAGTTTTGTAAGATCCACTAAGGTGCTGTTGAAACATTTCACCATGCCATTTGTTTTGAGGTGGTATGGCGTCAACAGGACCCTGCAGACCCATCATATTTTTTTGTTTGGCAATCATCTGTGAAGTAAAATTAGTACCATTATCTGTTAGAAGGAGTTGGGGCATCCATGTTTGTATAAAATCCTTTAAAATAAGTTTTGGCAGTTATTGCAGCCCATAGGTCTCTGATTGTCTTGGCTTTAATCATTTTGTAAGGTGATCAATGGCCACCACATTATATTTGAATCCTTCACTGGCAGTTAGCGGGCCCACAACATTAATTTGATGGTGTAGAAACAAAAATCAGTTTTAGCAGATGAACAAAGTGAGCTTACAATAAAGTACTTCCTCTTGGCACTCATGGTAGCAGCCAAGGGATTTGTGGACATCAAAGTGAATTAATTAACTGTGGAAGTGTTTTTTCAGCTGTTTGAAAATCTTCTTAAATCTGCTGTGGCCCATGGCTTTGTGGGCGCCAATAATCAGATCTGTATACTCAGTTAGTTATGGTATGATGTATTTGCGGCCTTCTACAAATTTGTAGGTTTTTTGTCCCTGATGTTAGCGATCTTTGTTAGTTGTTCCAGAGAGTTTTGTACTTAATCTGGTTCAATATCATATCCTTAGGAAAAGTATTGTTATAAAGGCTGTCAGCGATACAGTTCTCTAGACTGTCACCAAGGTTTAAAGATGGTCTCAAAGCTACAATTTAGCAGAGAGGTCATAAAACGTAAAGATGGACTGAATATAGACTACTTTATTAGATCAAAGTGTGTTGATATTTATAGGGCGCATAGAGACACAGTGCCTCAAGGATCTCCATGGACCCATCCGCTCAGGATCTTTCATGGCTTTCCAGATTGACCGCCTGGGAAGCACCCTCACTGCACTTCGTCACCCTGTGACTTAGTGGTGGAGGCTGCATCACTTAGGATTCAGGAAACATGGATGAGATCACTTAAGTCATCTCCACCAATTCTTTAACGCATGCAAATTCCTGATTGAATTTGGGTTTGTCGCCATTGATATAAGGCTCTAACAAATGGGCTCAAGAGTTGATTCACTGCAGCTCAAACTTGGAAGTAGGGATTTTATTTTGTTTTTATCTTATATCCCAACAACGCTCCCCTCAAGATCCTGTCAGAGGGTGGTATAGAGACGAAGGAACTGGCCATGCACCCTATTAATCACGGTCCCTTGGGTGACATCAGCAATGGAGTACTCTAACTTCACCTTATGAACAGCCTTATAAGGTCTTGACCAAAGAACATCGAGATTATTCTGTTGACTTCAAGGTTGATAGTGGTAGAAGAGAACAAGGTCACCTAATTGGAAAAGTTGATAAGGAGGGTTGGCCAAGATTAGTTTGGGATTTATCTCTTCCTGTAGTGGTGACAATGCCTTGCGTGACTAGGGCTTGAATCTGGACACTTTCATTGGCTAAGGCCTTATAGTTAGCTCAGAGTTCTCATGTGTGGAGGCCTCAATCATTGGCTGAATGCTACTTGGTAGTCAGGGAGCACTCCCATATAGGGCTTCAAATGGGGCCATCTTGATGACTCGGTGTTAGCTTATCCTATAGTCAAGCAAGATGCTGGTTAGGTAGTGGTTCCAGAGAGCATGATCTGAAGAGGCCATCTTACATAAAATGGAATTAAGAGCCTCTTAGCGCGTTCTATCACCCCAGTAGTTGATGGGTGGTGAGGGGCAGCGAAACTCTGGTTAGTGCAAATAGCGAGGTAGGTTCTTGTACTACCTGTGAGTGAAGTTCAACCCGTTGTTCAAAAGTAAGATTTGGGGGCATGCATACTGGGTGAAAACGGATCAAACAATAAGGAGGGCTGTGGCTTTGGCGGTGGCAGCTGGGACTGAAATCACTTCAACCCACTTGGTTAGATGATCCACGGATAGAAGAATATACTTATGGCCATGCAACCCAGTAGGAAGAGGGCCCACCACATCGATGCTAATGACATTGAAAGGCTCCGTTGGGGCGATGACTGAGTGTTAAAATTGAGGATTGGCTCGATCTTGGTATCAGCAAGTCATACATGCCTCCAAGGACTCTTGGATGGTCTCTACCATTTATCCCAGTAAACATCAAGTCTTCAGCCATTTGTGAGTCATCTTAACTGCCCTGTGTCCAACAGTCAATGTCCCTCTATAATAAAATCAGTTTTGAAGAAGGGCGGACATAAGTGAGCCATTTCTTATTGACACTATTGTAGAGCAGCCCATCCTTAATTTTAGTATCTTAGGTCATCCTTCAGAGCTCAGCATGGACCTTGGGAGTTTCCAACTCTTATAGCTCATATCATCATATCAGATTATACAGCCAGTACTCCTCAGGGGCCAAAGATGCTAGCTCTGGCATCCTGGAGAGGCCATTGGCGTTTTTGTGAATCATGCCCATTCAATGGACAACGGTGAAATTATAGCTCCGCAGTCATAAGTCCCATCTGGATAAACGCCATCTAAGCCTTCATTTGCTGGAGCCACCGGAGTGAGGGTTGGTTAGTAACAATGGTAAAGTGGGTACCATTGAGATAAGGCCACAAATATCTGATTGCTAGCAGACAGCCAGACATTCCATCTCAGTGATGCTGTAGTTTTTTTTTTTGGCTTTACTTAGTGTCTTACAAAAATAGGCCACAGAATAGGCAACCTGATTTTCGCCATGTTGGGATAGGATAGCCCCAATGGCAACATTGCTTGCATCCATAAAAAACAAAAAGGTTGTTCAAACCGCAGGTGGACTAGAATTGGTTTAGTATATAGAGCAGTTCTCAAGGCATTAAAAGCCTGTTCTTGTTTAGGCCGCCATTTAAGAGCCATGTTCTTCTGTAGGAGTTAGAATAGCAGCTTGGCTAGGTTGGCATTTTAAAGGATAAACTGACTATAATAGCCCACTATGCCTAGGAACACCTGGATATCCCTTAGGCTCTGGGGGCGCAAAATTTTTTTGATGGAGTCAACTTTGTCTGCTATAGGTGGGAACCATCCTTTGAAACTTTGTGTCCCAGAAACCACATTTTCTACTAGAAGTATAAGCACTTTAAAGGTTTAAGCTTTATAGAAGCATTATGGAGCTGATCGATAACTTCCCTGGAATGCTCAAAGTGCCCATTAAAGATTCATGAGAAAACAGTACTGTCATCTAGGTAGAAGAGGACGCATGAAAGCTTCAAGTCCCCGAGGATCCCATCCATGGCCTGTTGGAAAGTGGCTGGCATTACAGAGGCCCTGAGGCATCCTTGTGTGCTTGAATAGTCCCTCATTAGCTATGAAAGTGCCCATGGCTCAATCTTCCAGAGTGAGATCAACTTGCCAATATTTAATGGCAAGTTTTATTGCAGAAAAGTAATGTAATCTAGCGAGCAGATGGAGGGAATAATTAATCCAGGGCATAGCTAACTGTCTTTCTTGGTGATGAGGTTGAGTTGCCAGTAGTCCATCTCCACCCAGTGGCTGCCATCCTTCTTCTGAACCAGCAGAAGAGGAGAGGCCTAAGGGCTGCGCAATGGTACTAGGAGTCCAGTGTCGAGTAGTTGTCTGAGCTCCGCTGCCACCTGCTATTCTTTAACCTTGCTCTTTTGATAAGGTTAGGACTAAAAAGGATGAGCGTCCTCAGTCTTCACATGATGTAGGAGTCCATTCATTCTCCAAAAGTTGTAAGTCAAGGCTTATAATAAGTTTAAATGATCATCCAACAACTCTTGAACATTGCGTTGTTGGTTGTCAGAGTGATCCTTTCAATTACTGACGTTGACCAGGCCAAAAAATGTGGGGCGCTTCCAAGCCAAATTCCCTTAGACTCCTAAGCCTATGGACATTATCAACAGTATCCACTGGTAGGAGGCGGACATAGGCTGCAGGACTGATTGGACCTACTATTTTGGTTTGTCAGTAAAGTTAGCCAGCAACTCTGATATAGATCTGGAATAAGCTGGATCTAGAATTCCCTGGCAGGTTAGCAGCTCCTTGGTGGATGGGTTATCTAGGCCTCGGGTTTCAGTAGATATCCAGAGGTGATGTTAACACGGGCCCAAGTGTTGGAAATGACTTAGGACTTTGAAAGTATTGTAGTCTCCCTAGGTAAGTAGATCAGCATGCCTTCTTGCCCATCAACAGCAGGGGGCAATCGGACTTTAGAGTCCCTTACATGATATTCAAGACAATTGATTTAGCCTTCACTCCTTAGTAAACAAGCTCGGTCTTTGACCTCTGTCTTAGAGTTGTGAGAGGTTTTGAAGATCAGGGGGACCCAATGCCCTAGTTGATATGGAAAGCCGTTATTTTAATGGACTACTGCTGAGTAGTCTCAAAGGAATTGAGTCCTGAGGAGCAGGTCATAGCTAGGGTTATCTAACGTAACAATGGGGGTATTTACAGTGAGCATTTAAAAACCATATAGGTAGAGAGGAATAAACCCCTATAGATTGGGTACATTGCGGGCCAGCTATGCCATAAACCAGAAAAGTGTGGCAAGTCTGGAGTGAACTTGATGTGCTTCATCAACTTGGACAATATGACGTTCACAGGGGATCCACTGTCAACTATGGCAAGGACTGGGATCTTATGAACTTGAACTGCAATATGAGTAAATGGATATCCAAAATGGGGAGATAGCGTGAGAAATATGAGAGTCATTGGAAGAAGAGTAATCAGTATCAGTTTCTCCATTATCAATGGGTACCAAAACTTCTTATACAGGTACGATCTCCAGGTTCATTTTCAGTTATGAAGGATTCTTAAGGCGTGGTAGGGATGTCAGCATGAAGCGCCTCATCCTTCATAATGACAGCCCTTTTCCCACCTCCTCGGCAAGTCACTTCCAGAAGGTTTTGGCACTATGCTGAACCATTACAGTAGGTACATCGAGGTTAAGGATTCTTTTATTTTTTGACCACATGGACTTGAGGATGGTTAAATGGGAACTGAAGTGGAAGGCTTATAGTGTAGGGTTGACGCAGGGATCTTGTTAATTGCTTCCTTTATTTCCCAGATGCAGGTAAACCCATTCTTCTGTCCATTCATATGCATTTGAACCTAAGGGTAAGTCCCAACGTGGAGATGACAGTGGTGATAGCGTCATCAAAGATTATAAAAATGATTTAACTAATGGTTGTGCTTGGGAAAAAAACGGCTGAAAAACTTCATGGGCTTTCACCTTTATTCAGGTGAATACCCATGAACGCTTGTTTTTGGTTGGCCAGGGTTTAATTGCTGCCAGATTCTTGTATAAGGCCGCATGGACCTGTTCTCAGGTGTTGCACTTTTTTGTATAGGGGGTCATAATCCTTTGAGAAGTGCTGTTAAGGCAGGAGTGGATATGCTTCACCTTCTGCCAGTTGGTGGCCTCCTACATGAAACTCTCATATGCATATAAGAAGGAGGCAATGATTTCCTGGCTGGGGCAACCTTTTTTTTGAAATTAGGTTTAAAGTTAGTTGAAAGAGTACTGGAGAGAGTATTAACGCCAGGGATGGGCGCCAGCTTGGTAATCTTGGTCGCATAGTCACATGGGGCCTGCTGGTATAACCGTTGCATTGGCCCTTGAGGTCCTCTTGGATATCATCTCAGCTTTCGTTGAGGGAGGAAAAGGAAGCCCTATTTGCAAACTGCTCTTTTAGGGAATGAATGTCAGCGCCCTGAAGGCGAAGCTGGCTATCAAGGGTGGTCAGATGTGTTTTAATCCTTGAAAAGTCTGTTTGAGCTGAGAGATGCAACTATTGGTAAGCTTGGTGAAGGCGCTGAAGTCCATTTTGTCCGACAATGCCTCAATGGAGACCCTAGGGTCAAGGGGGACTCCAACCACTTAGAGTTTGCGCCCCTGAGCTAAATTCCAAATTTGATCGCATAAGGCAGCCAAGGCTGCTAGCACATCCTTTTACAATGGGTCTTCAGGGCCTTTGGGAGTTGGGGCTGCAGGACCTGAAGGCCCTGGAGGTCCGCATAGACCTTCAGCTCCTTTGGGTCCCACATTCCCTTTGGGGCCTTCAAACCCACTAGGCCCTTCAGGGCCCATAAGCCCAGAGGTGTAGTTGCAAGAAGCCAGCATCCAGTATTGTTGATGCAGGGTTCATATCAGAACCTCAAATTGAAGGAGGCGCTGATTCCAGGTCACCTCGAGGAGTTGAACGTTCTGATGCAGCTGGTCCTTGAGATAGCCAGAGATCCCGCTATCCAACACTGCAATTTGGCCTCAGGCCTCATTGATTAATCGTCAATTATTGATAATGGCCTCACAGTTGTCATGGACGAAGGAGGAGCTTTTATTAAAGAAATTGACAATAATGGTTTGTAAGGCCTGAGTGAGCCCCAGTTGCTGGGAGACTTCATGATGATGCAACCCAATTAACTGGAGTAGGTGATTGAATAGATGAGTGGACAAAGCTGAGAAGGTAGCGATTGGGCCCCAGGGTATGTCCTGCTGGCAGCTGGGACAAAGCATAGAGTTCCTACATGGTAGAAGGCATGGAAGAGGCGCAGGAGCAGCTGGAGTGGGCACCCACGGAGTAGATGCCATTTATTAATTGTTGGACAATATTGCTAAGGTTCTCATATTGAAGTTGGTACTGACTTCCGTCAACAGAGGGCAGTGAGATTTGAGAGGTGGCTTATAATTCTAATCTCTCAGGCTGAGTGAGCGGCACTTTAACTATGAGTCACTAGTCCATCAAGCAACGCTTCTAGATTGATCAGCAAATTGATTTTCTGGACTGCTAGTATTCTCCATTGTTTGTGATAAACGTTTTCACTTAGGAAAGCTCAGAGCACCCTGTAGTAAGCACCACGTTTTATCAGTGATACTTTTCTCTAGACTGTTTTTGAGGTTCAAAGATGGACTAAAAGCTGAAAATTAGCAGAGAGGTAATAAAGCGTAGAATATGGAGTGAATATAGACTATTTTAAAAGATTGAAGTGTATTTATATATAGGTTGCATATGGGCATTGTACCTTTAAGGATCTTTGTGCCTCATTCGCCCAAGATCTTTCATGGCCATTTGGATTGACCGCCTGGGCAGCACCCTCACTGTATTTTGTCTCCCTGTGACTGGAATGGTAGGTCTGCGCCTCTTACTATTCAGGAAACAAGTATGAGATTACTGAAGTTGTCTCCATTGATTCTCAAATGCGTGCAGATTCCTGATTAATTATGGTTTGGTGCCATTGAGATAAGCATCATTCAAATGAGATTAAGAGTCAATTCACTGCAGCACAATTCTTAAGTAGGGATTTTGATTTGTTTTTCATCTTGGTTCCCAATAAAGGCCATCTGTCATATCAGTGGTCAATGTTTGGTAGGTACCCTAGACAGTCCATCCGCATTTTGATGCTTCAAGCCAGCCTGTTGTTGGATCTCAAAGTCACAAATCTGCAAATCTAGTACCCTCAAGCTAGGCGTCCCTCAGATCCTTGAAATTATGCAGCCACTGTAGTGAGGAGTAGTTGATAATCACCTTGAAGTGCATGCCATTGTGGTTAAATAAATTGCTTTCACGCGTAAATTACCACTAAACGCTCCTTTTTAATAACAGTGTAGTTTCTCTTGTGTACATCTAGCATCCGACTGAAATATGCTATGGGGTGTTCTGCCCCATCATTGTTGAGTTGAGATATTACCACTCCTAGGGTGGTGATGGAGGCGTCTATTTGAATTACATATAGTTTACTGAAATTTGGGTAAATGAGTACTGGCGCCGTAGCAAAACTAGTGCAAAGACAATCATAATTCAGCTGACAGTTCAGTGTTTATTCTGTAAGAAGTGTCTATAACTTTCCAGTTCCCAGAGAGGTGGTGCGTGGTGCACAACAACAAAAGCTAGGAAATTAGTAATAAGAATTATGGTAAAAGGGGCACCCTGAAGGGCGCCAGAGCTAAAGTAACCCTGTGCAAGGGTGTATACCTCGGTGTAAAGTAGTTGGAAACAAATAAACAAGAACACTTGGGTGGGCCCCATGGGGGAGCCCATAACCAAGCGTAGATCAGTGCTGGGCTTTGGGTGCCTCAGTTTAGAGGGAACCAAGGGGCCCAATGGCGCACTTATTCTTTTATATACTTTAGTGATAATAGGATGATCAACGTTGTTAAACACCTCTTCAAGGAGGTCTGCGCACAGGTCCACACTAGTAACCATAAATTTAAACACAGTAAATTCACGGGGGTTTTATTTAAAGGAAGATGACCAACAAAGAAAGTTGGTCTCAAGGGAACATAATTAAACAATTGGGGGAATTGACCATCAGTGGAAGTGGTAATAAGCCTAAGTGTGCCAATAAGCGCACGCTTCCATCATCCTGGGTCTTATAGCTTGATAATGCCCAAACTCAAGTAATTAATTGAAGACACAGCTGACCCAATCTCGAAATTTTAAATTTTAAACGGATTTCAAAACCCCATTTGCCAATTATCCAAACTAATCTGTCATTGTTAAGCATATAGCTAGTTCGTTTTAGTGCCTTTACCATTGCACAGGGGTGAGCGTTGCACACAACCCTAGACTGACCTGGACATATCAGGCATGAACCCAGCATTGATATAGGGTATGTTTGAGGTTAGAAAGGCCTGCTAAACTTATTTTTTTTAGCCTCCTGACGACTAGCTTTATTTTTTATGTTGGTCCCTTCAATCATGTCATCAGACCATGACACATTCAAATGGGGTTTTTCTTTCATTGGAAGGAATACTGGCTCTCCTGTAAAAAATAAATATGAACCACTGGTAGTAGCCAACTATCCTGAAGAAAACCTGGATGTTTATTTACTGGCTGGCGTCCTCATCTTATTAAAAGCCTCTATTTTGACCAGTTGGGCTGCATGCCATCCTTTATCAATAATAGAGCCCAGATACACAAGTTGTAACTTGGAAGAAGTTACTTTTATTGGTTTAGACTTTCAAGTTGGCTGCAGTGAGCTAGCGGAAAATTTCCTCCAGGTGTTGCAAGTGTTCATTGAACGTCTTCGGGAAGACAATTATGTTATCCAATAAACTAAAATGCAAAAAATCATCAATTCCCCTAGTATGCAGTTCATAAAACTTTAGAACATGGCAGGGGCATTATGTAACGCCTGCAGTATTTCGTGGGTTTAAACAGCCCCTGAACCATTATAATGGCGCATTTTCTTGTTCTTCTGGAGGCATCTCTAACTGCTGATAGCCAGAAATTAGATCTATGGCAGAGAAATACCTCACTTCGCTGAGTCATATAAGCATGGCGTCAATTCTCAGAAGGGGTAAAGGTCCTTCTTTGTCACGTTATTGAGCTGCTGTTAAATGATTACCACTTGGTTAGATCCATCCTTTTCTAAATTAAGACTAATGACGTTTATGGGCTTTTTATGGTACCTTTATGCCCACCCAAACCAGCTGATTATTTTTCTTTATGAATGACCTCATCTGCAACTTTGGACCAGCTGATAGGACAGAGGCATATTGGTAGATGGCTCTTGGTGTCATTATGATGGAATATATCCTCATCACATCCCAGATTTGAAGTCGCCCATGCAAATATACGTTTATAGATTCAGATAAGACATCTCCTAATATTTATCCTCTTCCATAATACTGACCAAAGATTTTCAAATTATACTGAATGGAAGGACTAACTTTTTTATTTATCCAATCTAAACTCCTCTAGTGGTCCAAAGTCATATACACCTTACACTTACTTCTTCAGTAGAGTGTAGAGGGACACAATGGTTTGGTGCCATTTCACCGGGTTGGGTATGGATAGATTTTAGCTAGTAATACATTAATCACTACATGATCTGGGATAATAAGACCAGTTGCTGCATTTTTTTAACTTGAGCAAGTGAAGGGTGTGAACATTTCGACTTATAAACCTGAAGTTATCTTCAGATGAATAGCCATATTTACTATGACTTTGTGGCCAGGCGGAATGGTCACATGGTGGCCGGCTTTCAGCGAATGCCATACAATTAATATTTGTTGCAGTAAGTACCAAGTGCAGTCACACTAATTTTGATAGCTAATGGGTATATCCAATTTTTTAAAGGCTATATTTAACAGTGAGGCTTGTTTCTCTGTCTTCTGGGCTCCTCTCCATTAATAAAACAGAAGGTTCTATCTGATTATTTGTAGATTATTCTCCAAGATCATTTTTAATGGTGCATGTCCTTATGAAGGTGGTTCCAATGAGGATATCATAATGGGTGTTTGTATGATTATTGCAAGAGCTGCCACAATGAGTAATCTGAACCTTAGTGACTGTGAGCTGTAGGCCCCTAGTGAGGTAGTTGAGTTGGGTCCCACTGTCCCATATTCCATACAATAATATCCAGATATAATCCCAGTTGTCGACAAAATTTAGTTGATACAATACTAAAAGGTGCCCCACTATCTACTATATCCTTGACCCAGATCTTTACCACACCAACATCAACGTAATTACACTTATAATAATAAGAATCATCGTTATTTAGTAAGTGCACGCCAATCTAATTGACTAACCCAGGTAGGACTGTAATTCACCCCAGATTAGGGGGCTAGTTTTTTTTAATTCTCTAAAAGTTATATTCACAATAAACCTTTCTAACTTTAGCATAGTGCTGGAAGCACTTAAAAAGTTTTGATGCTCCAGATGCTGTATGTAAGGCTTCTATACTAATTTGGATGCCTGGACACAGTGTCCTCTTGGCAGGAGCAGATGGTGACCACTAGTATGTTATCAGCAATGACGGATGGAGGAGTCAAGGGCATTGAGGCGTCAAGCTTAAGATTAGGGATATGTTGAGGTCTGGCAGAAGTAGAAATCTTATCTCTACTTTGCCCTCTTTTTCCCTGGTCTTCAGTATCCACTGCTACCATGTGATGCATCTTGGGTTTGGGGCTCTTGGCGTGGCATTGGTTAGCGTAGTGTATATATTTACTTCACATTGGTATCACATAAATGTTGGATGTCATCTCTTACAGGTCTGATGATAGCTGGTCAGTTCAACTTGGCGTCCTGCTGGAGGGCCTTGCTCTAATTATCTCAATTATCATGATACCCCTTATTAGTGCATCAAAAGTCAAAGTGCAACAGCAAAGATAATTCACCATCTGTAAAACATTATATCTGTTGTTTAACATGGGAAGCATGACTTGGTACAGCTTTTGTATAGTTCACAGGTGTTTTGTAAGGCAATCTGCACAGCATAATTGTTCAAGACCTTTGCGCTGCATAGCACCTGAGCCTCAAGGTAGAAGCAATAAGTGAACTATAACATTTGTTCATTCTTCTTGAAGGAGAGGTTGAGGAAGGTGGTCTTCCTAGTCATCATCATCTCTGCTCCGCCAAATTCCTTTATGATGTTGTTCTTTGCATTCTTGTAAGAAATCCCAGTTTCACTGACCTTGAGCATCACCAACCCCCAAATCTCCAGATCCAACGAGTTCCTTATATCACCAGTTTAGCCTTGTCACTTGCGCTGTCCATGTTAATTTCAGATAATGACAAGAAGGTGTGTATTTTCACTTTTATCAATATGTGGTAAGTTGATGGGGTTGACCCTGAAACCGCTAGTATCTTTGGATGCCCAGCTAAGGCTTTGCAGCACAGTTGTTAAAATAGCACCTCTAGTTCTTAAGCTAAAGTTTAAGCAGGTTGAGGAGGATGAGCCAGCAGGGGCGTAATGCGAGCTGTGTTTTGTCATGGTTGTCTAGGACAATTGAAGTGGCGCGAGGGGTAGTATCCAGAATTATGATCTGAGTTGGCCTGTCATATATAAATATTAGAGTCAGAACTGATGGAATGTTTCACTCTGAGAATGCTCCATTGCTATCAGATTTTAAGTCCAGTGGCTGGACTCATGTGCAATGGTGAAAATCTCTTTTAATTTCTGGGCAGAAGGACCCTGCTGGAGTTTACATAATTCTCCTCAGATGTTATCCCAGAACTGATCTAATTTGTTTGAAAAATATAAGAACTTTTCCTGTATGGATTTCTCAACCTCTGAAAATTTTATTTCTGTCTGGCAAGTCAGTATTTCAGAGAAACATTTTCTTTAACAAACCATGTGATTAACAGTCCCTGGGCTTTGACAACGTCATCCATTGCTCGAATATCTCCATATTATCGGATGGAAAATCCTATGCCATCTGTCAGACAATCATAAAGGTCGCTGAGCTTGGTCTGACCGGCATTGGTGCCATTCTCAAGAGTTTAAAGATGATTGTAGTTGTCACAATTCTGATATGACTGGACAATAAGCCCTAAGTCGTTATGGCGGAATGGGTTGAATTCACTGAGCCTGATTATGTGTTATGATTATTTGGGCGCCTTAGAATGAGGCAATATTGGGTGAAAGGGTAATATTGGATCGCCTTCAAATCAGGTGATAAGTAATGTTGACAAATGATGAATAATGAAATGTTTATGTATGACGGATATTGAGTGGATTGCCTCAAATTAAGATGATCATGAATTAATAAACAATGAACCCTGCTGGAACCAATGAGAATATGGAAGAACGAATAGCCTAAATAAAATAGCTGATATCAACTGAAGTCGCTGAGATATAAGTGATATGAGTAGATTGAAAGAAAGAGGTCGTTAGTAGAAGAGAGTGAGCAGGCCAGGAAGGATTTGCTGAAAGTATTAGATCAAATAAATTGTCACTGGGACAATTGCTCCAAATTTAATGAAAGTTTATTGCGTTGTTTTGAGGACGACAATATTCATATTTTCAGTCCTATTGCTCAGTGGGCTTGACCCTGTGCAAAACCCCATCATCGTATCTCTGCTATACCGCCAAATTTATAACAGCAGTGATCAACCACTACTCCCAATTAGCTAACAAACTGTCAGTCCAGCTCCTCTACCAACTGCTGGATGGTCTAACCAGTTTGATCATGAGCCTCTCAATTGGCAGCCTCTGCCGCGGTGTGCTGCTCTACCTCTACCTTCAGGTATTCCTTAACCTGACTAAAGTAATGGGTCAAGTCAGCTATCCATTGTAAGATGCCCCACACTGGTCTAACATCTCTATTAATGTGGTTCATATTGGCATTTAATTGGTGGTAAGCTCATCCACTTGGTGATGAGCTTTTCTAGCACTATATTTAATGTAAAAAATGACCATGTGAACTTCTCAAAAGGTGACTTCTAGTAAATCTGCCAGTAGATGGTTATCCTGGTGTTGAGCTTACATGAACTTTATCAGTCTTCTGATCTCAATGTGTTGACAGGTGATGATCCTCATGGTTTGGTGGATTGAAGCATGTAATTATTGGGTTTTTCATTTTATGATTTGTGCCTAGTAGCAAGCTTCTTGATCACGGAGGACACTGATATCTCCTTGATTAAAGAAAATTTGCATATAGTTAGTCTTGTTTATGTAGCTTCTGAACATCCCCAAGTGTGCTTTGTTGGTGGCTTCACCATGGAGATAGTATCTGTGGAGAAGCCATTACATGACTTTCTCAAATTGTTTGGTGGGTACGCTGGGCATTCAATCTACTGACTGAGATGCCAGCAGTCCAATGGGAATGAGCTCCATAGCAGGATCTTCAGCTTTCCTGTCTGAATTACTGAGGTGGAAGTGGTCTCAGGGGGCTACCCTGGTCCTATGGGTTGGGGATACTTGTCCTCAAAGATGATGGAAAAGCGGTTGAGACCTTGACTCATGGTGGTTAATTTCTTGGGGTTTTCTATGGTGTTATCAAAAGTGACCTCTGTATTGAGCACCAGACTGTTGCAATCGGAACTGCAACTGGGCAACGTAGGCACAGGTATGTTTGCACTTTAAATAGATACAGCTTTGTGAAGACAAAGTACCTCCAAATAAACGTAAAGCTTAACAAATTATAAGACTCTAAAGGAGAAATTCTCCAATTTCGCTTTAGTCTCAGTGGTTACTTCCAGCTTAAAACCGTTGTCAATAATTCTTCAGAATGTGCATTTCCGCGTAGATCCTTTTTCATAATTGGCCAAACCTTTTTATGACTTGACCTCTAGTCAGTAAGCTTACTTATCAGCTCCTAAATCCATTAGAGTTTCTTCCTTATGGTCCGCTAGTATCCAATGTATTAAGCTTTTTGGAACCTGATGATGTTTTGTCCAAGGTTAACCACACCTTGGCTAGTCTTTTCAACCTTATAGCATTTTTACAGTATCAGTCAATTGGTGATGCTTGAGTAAAATTTTATTAAGTGATTTTGGTAATCTTTAATTGAAGGCATCAGAGCTGGTTAAAGTACTGAATGAGCAGATAAGGTTATAATTGCCAAAAATTAGAATTATATACTATATTATAAATTAAAGCTTATTTTGGACCAGAAATTTCTAGCGACATATCTGACAGCAAATTGATTGGGATAGATAATCTAAAAAGTTATAGATAGTGGGACAGGGGTAAAGGCAAAGTCTATAGGGTATTGGGGGTAATAGGGCTGTTGGAAATATCTTATGGTTGGTCAAACCCAAAGCTTAACATGGGCCATCAAGGATTTCATAATCTCCACCCCAGTCCTTGTCTACTCAGACGCCAACTGGCCAATAATAGTGGCAACAGACTCTCTAAATACTCACAAGAGGGGAAGTTTTCTTAAAAAGTGGGTAGGACGTCCTGGAGTACCCAGTCTATTATTTCAGTAGAAAAATGTTACCACCTAAGACAAAATACTCAGTTACAACAAGGAACCTCTGTTGATTATTGCCATTCTAGATGTATGGCAACACCATCTGTTGTGCTATTAGCATCTGTTCATAGTCAGGACTGATCATAGGTCCCTAGAGCTTCACAAGAGCCATAGGGAGATGAAACAGCGGCAAGCTTACTGGCTTCTTATTTTTTCACATTACAATTACAAGATTGAATACAAGCCAAGGGGAGAGCAACCTCCAACTGGATTTTCTTATCTGTGACACAAAGATGGTCTTCTTGAGGGAAGAGATTATTATAACAAATCTCCACATTGCTCCTCCCAGGTGTTTGCAGCAATACAGGAGGAACAACTTAACTTGTCAGATAGGATCTGCACCATGCAGAGGTGCTCCAAATCCAGTACTAAAATAAAGAACTTGAGGATAAAAACTCTAACAGCACTCACAAGAATTACAGGAAGGTGGAGGCCTCATCCTCCAACAGTATTATTTATGGAGCTAACGCTCAGACCAAACCAAGATATTATAGCTATTTCACAACCACCCACTGGTGGGACACCCAGGTGTCAGGATTCACCAAAATTATTCGTTCCCAGAACTTTTACCCCAAATATTCCACCAATAATATTGAAGGGAGTGCTCAATGAATCTAATCTTATCAAGTTTAACAAGAAAGATCATGCTTATCCTGATCAGGTGATATCACAAGATTTGTTCGCTCAGTGATTAAAAAGGGCAGATATATCCCAAACTACTTCAAAACCTATAAATATTAATCTTTTCAATAATTAAAAAACAGGTCTAAGACAACCTTATATTTTCTATCTTTCATATCTTTTTAGAGATTCCATCTAGTAACTTTGAGACTTAACTAACCACTTCTGAGGTGTAATTCAAAACCTTGAAAAGTGGTGCTCACTACAGGGGGCTCTCTAAGTTACTCTCTTGTGAAAACGTCAATCATTAAGATGGATTCTCCCTTTTTGGCTGAAAAGTCTCAAGACCATGAGCAAGGCAGCATATTACAATGGGTCCGCTCCACTAGAACTGAAATCCCAAGGGTACCATCTAATTGGAATTCTGTGCAAAATTCGAATTTTATGGTCCCAATTTGAGCTTTAGCATGATTTTCAATTATAGCAGGATGTTTTTGAAATAAACATAATTATAAGGTTCTCAATGGGGCTCTAATTCCTGGAATATGTTCTACTCAATCTCAGACTAATGCTGTACGCCCTATGATGAGGGATTTATCAAACTTTACAATTTCTGGGGATTGGTACCAAGCAATATTTACACCAATTTGTACACCCTACTTTATACCACTTATTACAAGTAGTAGGAATGAAGCATCAAGGGATGCTTAATTTATAAAAAGTATTCCAATCATTGAATAATTATGTTTCTGAGCTCTTCAAGTCTGCCTCTGAGTTTAGTTAAGATAATCATGACGCCATTAAAGTTAATTAGAATCTTCTTAATGAAGTGCAACAACAACTTGTTCAGCTTGGTCACGGAATATATAGTTTTTTTGACTCACAGCAAATGAAGAGAGCCTAGAAAATTTAAATAAAATGGGCAGACACATTTTTCTGACTCTCATACATAATCAATTGATGGAAGAAGAAATCAAAAATCACCTCTTCCAAATGGAGCAATTGTACTCTAGAATTCAATTTTTAAGTTAGTGAAGTAAAAAAACCTCAGGAACTATGGGTTCTTGGGGGGGAATAAATTCCTCCTGGCGTTAAAGGACCTCGTGGGATACCTGGGGGTAAAGGGCACGTGGACCTCCTGGTGCTGATGGGCATCCATGATCCCTTCAGCAGGCTGAAACTCTTTTGAGCGTTATTATAAGATTGCATGAGCATTTTCATAAAGTTGCTAAGGAGTCTAATTTAAATCCTTATGGAGTATTAATTGAACCCCTGTTATTGCTTCAATTCTTATTGAACAAAGTGAATAACTTTAGTAAATAGCAAAGGATACTGACATCCTGTTACAGGCCTGTAAATCTAAAGGGGATATGCATCAAATGAAGATTGAACTTTGGAACTTAAATACCACTACAGCAGGAGCAAAGTTTCGAGTTATCTCACAGATTGGATAGAAAAGTGGGGCATTTTGATCTAAATCGTCAGATTAATGAAATTTGTACCTAGGCAGCTAGTTCTTATCCTCACTATTTTTCTCAAGCTTCTGACTCTTACGTCTCTATTCAATCAGAACAACCTGGAGTGCATGTTTTGACCACAGATGCTCCTATGAGTTTTAAACCTGTATTCAAGGATAAGTACTATCCTGGGGAAGGCAGTATCATCTCCTTCCTCTATTAATATGAGAAGTCTCTGAGTGAGGCCATGGACTATAAAAAATGAATTGTTTACCAAATTGTCTTACTCAGTTAGCCCAATATATCATAGTACCTCACTTGATGAATTGTTCCACTTGGTCCCAGGTTAAGGAAGCATTGATAAAAGAATTTGGGAGTGAACAAACCTTATCCTCTCAGAAACAGGCTTTTATGGGAATACAGCCCCATTGGAATGAAACTATCAAAGACTTTGCCCATTAATTTTATTGGGAGGCTCAGACTATGGTAGCATGTGGCTGATTAAATTTGGACGATGCTATTACAGCTGTTATGTCTGCTTTTGTTTCTAGGACTCATATGTAAGTCTACCATATTAGCCGAAAAAAGAACTTCATAAGTATCTTAGACATAAAGGAGGCCTTGTTGGAATTGCCTCCTCGATATACTGAAAAACTTTAATTCTATGACTCTCTGAGACCCAGTCATCCTAAAGTATACAAAGTGGCTGAAAATGCTAGAGCTATTCAGTGTAATTATTGTCATTAATCTCTCCATACAGAAGACCATTGTTATAAAAAAGAAGCTGATGAAAAGAAGAAAAAGGCAAAACCAATAATATTTACCATCTTGATAATGATAAGAGTATGCAGCAAAGAGTTGAAACCCTGTAGAGCTTAATAAAGATGAACATTCTTCCTATTCCTTGTCCTCCTTGTTGGCTTTACCCTCTCAGTTTGGAAGTATAATCACTCATATTTATATTCAAGTGAACCAAATTAATGCTAAAGCTATTAATAACACTGGATCTCCCATGAATCTAATCTCATTAAAGTTGATTAAGCATATTAAATTAACGCCCAATATTTCACATTATGAAGAATATGGCACTGCAGGACCTCAGAGCACTCTATTAATTGAGGTTTCACATCACTCACATTGAAATTTTGAAGTAACTTTTATGATACCTGCAATTGCTTGGATAACTTGAGTTATGACCTTCCCTGGGGGACTCAATTTTTGCAGTAATTAGATGGAATTGTTAATTACCCCAACTAATCTCTATCCCTTTTGGGATATAGGGTTCCATTGCTTTTATATGAACATGCAAATATTTAACAAAAATAGATGTCAGGTATTCTTGTTAGAGGGATCCAAGAAATCCTATTCCATTCAGTATCATGTCTAATGTCCTCAAGTAAAATTTCCTCCTAAGATGGCTGACATAGAAGAAGTAATGCCTATTTTCTCCCCCCAAGAATGTGACTATTCCACCAAAATCTTAGGTTATTGTCAATACATTTTTACATTTTTCTATTCCCAAGGGCCATTTATTACAGTCCAAGGCATTTTAAACCCTTCTGTTAAAGAGAACTTGTCTTACCCTGTGGTATTGGATTATGCATATTCTGGAGCGTTACCTGTTTTATTGAAAAACCTTACCAATGACCTGAAAACGGTAGATCAAAAAAATCCAATAGCCTATGTCAAATTATTGCCCCTATCTCGAATTTATGACGTTAAAACTTTTGGAAGTTTACAAGACTTTGGGCTGGAAACCAATCAGGAGATTCTTACTGTGGGACCTGCAATAAGGAAACACCTTACTAAAGAACAGGAGTAACAAGTACTTCAATTATTGGAAGGATACTCTGACATATTTGCCAGGAATACTTAAGATTTTGGTAAAATGAAGGGAGTAATGCATGCTGTTTAAACTGGAGATCGCCCTACTATTTGGGCCAAACCTATTGTAAGTCAAAAGTGGAGGAAGAAAAGGTCACTAAAGAATTACATCAACTATTGGATGCTGGATTGCTAAAACCCTCCAATAGTCCCTGGGCCTCACCTCTGTTATTGGTAAAAGAAAGATGGCTCATATCAGGTGGTTATGGATTATTGCAGGTTAAACGCAATTACTTGTTAAGATAGTTACCCTTTACCAAGGATTGTTGATTCCCTCCAGTTGTCAGCTGTCTCAACCTACTTTTTGGCAATGGTTTACCAGCGGGTACTGGCAAATCAACTTAGCACTGGAAGACTGAGATAAATATGCCTTAATATCTAGTGAAGGCTTATTTGAACCAACCTGTATGCCACAAGGGTTGAGAAACGCCCCAGCAAAATTCCAAGGGGCCATGGATGGTATGTTACAGAATATAAAGCTGAACTGTGTTCTGGTATATTTGGATGATATTACTGTATTTTTATAAACATTTACTGGGCACCTGGATTATTTTAGAGAAGATTTTAGATGAATTCAGAACTCTTCACTAAAGCTCAAACCCTCCAAATGTTCCTTTTTTTAGAATGAATTGAAGTTCTTAGGACACCAAGTTTTAGCTAAAGGAATGAAACCACTCTCAGATAAAATCCAAGCTACCAAATGAATGACACCTCCAACCTCATTGCAGGACATACAAGTCTTCCTCAGTATGGGCGATCATTATCATCAATTTATACCCAAGTTTGCTGATATGGCAGAGCCCTTATTCCATTTATTACAAACAGGTGTGCCATTTGAGTGGAGCTCAGTTCAGGAACAGTCTTTTAATTCTCTCCAAACTTCCCTAACTAAGGCACCTGCTTTGATCCATCCTCAATTTGATAAGCCTTTTATTCTAAATCTGATGCAAGTAATGTAGCTGTTGGGGTTATTTTATCCCATTGTGATGAAGAGCAGATTAACTATCCTGTAGCATTTTATAGCAAAACATTATTCAATCTGAATGAAATTTTAGTGTAACTGAGAGGATTTGTTTAACTGTAATTTTAGCCATCAATTACTTCCAATCCTTCCTATATGGCAACCATTTTACTGTTGTTAACAACCAATCTTCTTTATGATGGTTGCAAAATATAAAGGATCCTGATGGGAGACTAGGCCGTTGATCTCTAAGACTGCAAAATTACGATTTTTCAATTGTACATCGCTTGGGTACCCAACATTAAAATGCTGACAAACTATCCTAATTGCCTATACTGACCTTAGATTCTGGTAAAGAGGAACGATTATGTAATATAATTGGACGGCCTGAGTGGTGGGAATAAGAATTTAAAGAAGATCACGCCTTCCTAAAAACTATCACTAAAGTTACCATGATCAGGGAAAGATCTTTATATAAGAAGGTCAATTCCAAGTGATTACCACTTTTCACCCAATTTCAAGATACCACGCTATCATGAAAGGATATGGACAAGTAGGTCATAGTGGATTGTCAGATAATTGCCCTCCTGGCTTCAAAATATGAATGTTTTGAGTCAAAATCATCCAAAAGGGGGAAATATTGAACATTTGCAAGTTTGCAATAATAAATGAGTGATTTAAATAATAATTATGATTTTATTGGCCAAAATACCCTGGCCCATTCTTGGTGGAACTCCAAAAATTGGGGTAACACTTTTACAACTAGCTGGGCAAATAGCACCAAGTTGGGAAGTCAAATTTCCCTGACCATATGGGCAAACCAGGGGAGTCCATCAAAGGTTTGTTCCCATGTCACAAATAGTTCAACGCCAGCACCAAAGCGGGGAACACCCCATTTTATAGGCTTGGCAGGGGTCCCCCAAGGTGCAATAAATTTCTCCAAAGGGAATTATCTGAGATTTATCAAATTGTTACCCCACAGATACAAATTGCCAAAAATAACTCCCCCTACGTCGTTTAGCCAAAGTGAAGCAGGTTTTACGAGCTTTAATAGGCTAAATTTGCATGTTTCCTTATTCAGACTGTACCAAAATGTTTTAAACTTACCATTAAATTCCCTTCGACCCTCAATACAATTTTTAATACTGAACGGTCAGATATTAAGAAGGATCATTTTTCTTACTTGGCGCTGACACTAATAAAACCATAAAAAGTCAAGTTTTTTGTTATTAGTGTTTTTACCCTTATTATACAAAACCCTTTTATGGAATCCAGCGTAAGTCAGCACCAGAGAGCCAAAAACCAGCTGGATTTCCACAAAGTCGTGCTCACTACAGAGGCCACCTGTATACCACAAAAAGTTCATATAAAACGGGGGCTTTCAAAATGAGCAACTCTAACTCTTCCCTTTCCCACTGAACCAAGAATAGTTGACCCAGAAAAGAAACTCGCCAGTGCTTTATCTCATCTTAAAGAGCTGGAGCAACGCCCCTTAAAACTCCCTCTTATAGACAAGTACACCCCCGGTGAAGGGAGCATTGCTTCCTTTTTGTGTGTTTATGAATTTGCCATACATGGTACAACTGATAAGAAAAAAAACGCAACACATCCTTTCATGCTTATGTTGCTTGGCACAAGAGATTATAGTTCCTTACATGGACAATCTGCATACATGGGAAGAGGTGAAAGAGGCTCTCTTGGCTGAGTTTGGTTCAAAGCAGAGTCTTAACAGGGATAAACAGGCCTTTATGCGCCTTAGCATGTATGAGGGTGAACTGAACGCTGCCTTTGCTGAGCGATTCTACCTCACTGCGCAAAGGTTGTTAACGTATAACATGCTAACCCTGAATGATGCTATTGCAGCCATGTTAACTGAGTTAGCTTCCAAATCTCCCGCGACAGATTTATCATTTCAGTGAAACGCTACTTCAAAAACATCCATGACTTAAAAGAGGCTCTGTTAGACGTTACTGATTTCCATGCATGTGCACCAACAAATGGAGCTGAGGTGCTACCTTTAGCTCTAACCATTGAGGAGCTTCCGCCTGTTGAACAGTTGGGAGTGAGTCCACCAGTGCCTATCCTTCCCGCAAAACCTGCTCCATCAGTGTGACTTAAAACAGATACCACTCCCTCCTGTAGGTCTAAGCCCTGTAATGCAGTTAATTTCATGCTCCCACATAAGCTCACTAAAGCTTCTGTGCTTTCCCCTACAGACAAGCTGGTAGTTGCGCGCCTAAGGGTAACCCCTGTAACAATAATGAGCTTGCTGAAAAGACGTATGGTCAGAAGTTAGCTACCAAACCTTATGTGGCCATCTCCCCTACCTCAATTATGACCTTTCCAGTTGTTGATAATAAAACTGGGGATGAATCTGAGGAGGGTTATGATGACGTTGGCTGTGAGATTCCAGCAAGTAATGTGCTCACCGGTGCTAAAAGCCGCTGGATTCCACAACTGTTTTTATTAAAATAAAGATAAAAACACTAATAAAAATAAAAATCTTGGGTTTAGGATTTTATTAGTGTAGGCACGGAAGAAAAAAACGAACCCTCCCAATAACAGACTGATAAGTATTTAAACTGTATTAATGGTTGGAGGGAATTCAAAGTAAGTCTGGAATGGTTTGTTACTGTCTGAATTAGAAAATATGAGAATGTAGCCTATTGAAGCTCAGAATACTCGCTTCACTTAGGCTGAATGACAGATGGGGAATTATGTTTAGACAGTATTTACCTGTGGGGTAAAAATTTAATATATTTCAGTCAATCCCAGTTAGCTAAAATTCTTTCACCTTGGGGGACCTCAGCCACACCTATAAAAGGAGGTGGTCCCCACTTAGGTGTTTGAAGGGAATTGGATATGGCAGGGGGAGAAACTGCTGATGGACTCCCTGGGTTCCCTTGCGTGGTTGAGGCAATTTGATTGCCTAACTTCATGCTATTTGCCCGTTTGGTATTTATAACAGTGTTACCCCGATTAGCAGGGTTCCACCAAGAATTGACCAGGGTCTTTTGGTCAATTTCATCATTAGTATTATTCAAATCATGAGATCATTATTTGGGGACTTGTAAATTTCCGACATTTCCCCTTTTCAGCCGTTTTTGCCCAAAAACATTCTTAGCCTGAAGCTGGGAGGGCAAATGTCTGACATTGGCTACTACTTATTAGGAGCTCCTCAGAAGTAGAGGTCCCTGATCAATTGAACGCTTAAGGAGTAGATGAAACCACCATACCTGAGGAAACGTATCTCTGCCAAAATTTAGGGTGCCCAAAAGTTATTGAAACTGCCAGCGATGGTGATGAGTTCTTAGCTGGCTTGATTTGACCTCTTCAGTGGGTCCATACCTTGAAATTCATCTTAGATAAAATACCCTGAGACTGCTTGTAAATTAACCTCCACTTTCCAGCTCAAGGAGGTCTTGGCTTTGTCTTTTAACTTTGGAGGAAAACTCACCAAGGTTAAAGTGTCATTCAAAAAGTTCAGTTAATGGACATCCTGGATACTGGCTCTTCAGTTAATGTGATTTCCACTAAGCTCATCAAAGTAATAAAGATGGCGCCTGACTTGGAGTACAATCAAGAGTTTGGAACTTCCACCCTAAATAATACTTGTGCCATTAAAGCATATTTTCCCTTCCCATTAGAATTGGGAAGCTCATATTATCAGTCCCAGCAGTGGAGTTGGAAAACATCACCTATGATATGCTCATAGGTACCTGATTTATAATTGAGTATGAGGGAATTATCATCATGAAGCAAAGTTTTCTCTCGTTGCTCAATTACAAATTTATTTTAGTTTTAACCAAAAAATCCCAGAAAGAACAAATACCCTTTCCTTGTTTAATAATCCTTTTTAGCCATGACTTTACATTATGCTACCTCAGAGTGAAATACAAAAAAATTGCCCGATTCAGTGAATGCTAGAGATGATATCCCTTTCTATGCTGCAGATGAGGTTTTTATTAAGCCTGGTGAACAACAAGTGGTTTACAAAAAATCACGCCTTAAATCCTAAACCACTTTAATGTTGCACCTCTTAAGTCTTGAGGGTGTTAGCCCTGTGGAGCCTTGGGTATTGCCTGGCATTCTTGACCCAGCCTACCAGAGGCCTATTACTCTGTTGTTGGGTAACCTCACCGCAAAGGAAATGGTTGTAAGAAAACACCAGGAGATTGGCAGAGGTTTGTTAGTCCCTGTGGAGGACATTGAACAAATTCACTCTATTGGTTCTACATTGGATATTGGCCTGCCAACGGATAACCTGGTATTTACCTTACCCAATGTCCATAATTCAGATGAGCTGACCCAAGCTGAACTTGAAAAAGTTCACACTCTATTGGAAGAATTTAGTGGAATATTATCCAAATCAGACAATGACTATAACCACATTAGGGCTGGTGCCACTCCATTAATGTTGGTGATGCCCATCCTATTAGGTCCAGACCTTATTGCAAGTCAAAGGTGGAGGAACAGCAAATGAGGACGGAACTCAAACAGTTACTAGATGCGGGGTTACTAGTTCCTTCACAAAGCTATTGATCTTCTCCCCTTTTTTCATTAAAAAGAAGAACAGAGGTCATCAAAAAGTAATGGACTACTGCAAGTTAGATAACCTCATGAAAAAGGATAGCTATCCTATCCCCTGCCTTGATGATGCCCTGGCCCAACTCTCTGGCTCTAACTTCTTCTACGCCATGAACTTGGCTAGTGGCTATTGGCAAATGGATCTTTCTCCAGAAGACCAGGAGAAATGTGCTCTCATTTGCAGTGAGGGTCTCTTTCAACTCACTTGATTACCTCAAGGGTTGTGCAACGCACCCGCAACTTTCCAGTGTGCTATGAACCATAGCATGCAGGATCTAAAGTTATGTTGCGTCATTGCCTATCTCAATGACATCACAGTGTTCTCAAAAACCTTTAACGAACATCTTGATCACCTGAAGGAGGTGTTTTGACGTTTAGTGAGTCAAATATCAGGTTAAAACTCTTAAAGTGTACTTTCTTCCAAAGTAAACTGAATTTTTTTGGCCACTTCATTTCTCAAGTGGGAATCCAACCCATCCAAGCTAATAACGAAGCTATCTCAAAAATGCCTCCCCCTAAAATTTATGGGATATTCAGGTGTTTCTAGGGATGATGGGGTATTATCATAAGTTTATCCCTTAAGTTCGCCCACCTCAGCAAACCCCTCGTCCGCCTACTGACTAAGAACACCCCTTTCCAGTGGAGTGCTGAACAGAAGGCCGCTTTTGAGACGTTGAAGCAACTTCTACAACAACGTCCTATCCTGAGGCATCCTAATTATAATAAACCGTTTATTTTGTTTACTGACGCCTCTGACTACGCCGTTGTGGCCATCTTAGCCCAACTGGATGAAAACGGTGTAGATCATCCTGTATCTATTTCAGTAATATGCTTTCCAAGGCGGAACGCAACTATAGCGTCACTGAGAAGGAGTGCCTTGCTGTTTTGCTAGATGTGAAACACTACCGCCCTTTTCTATATGGGACCACCTTCACTGTGGTTATGGACCACGCTTCATTGAAATGATTACAAAACATGATAAATCCTATAGCCTGTTAGCTCGCTAGGCTCTAAAGCTCCAGCATTACAACATGAAGATTGAACTTGTGCTGGAACCTGTCATATGAATGTTAATGGGTTAACTCAGATGCCAGTTCTTCAATAGGATAATAGTGAGGCAGAGAGGTTATATGACCTCTTAATGACCCCAACTGAATGGTAGGATGAGGATGAGCCTGTCCAGAATACGTTATCCTGGCACTCCCACAATACCAAAGTGGAGAACGGGAGGTTGTATAAGCAGGTGGGGTAAAAATGGCTTCCTTATCTTCAGCCCTCAGAACGCATACCTGCTATCCTGGAAGCTCACTCCACCCTAGGTCATGGAGGGGAAAAGAAAACTTATTAGTGGATTAAGGATTGGTACTATTGGGAAGGGATTATGGAAACCATTGTTGAAGTCTTGGATGCCTGCCTCACGTGTAAGAAGCAATTCAGTTTCAAGACTTTATACCAATATCAACCAACTACCCCTCAACAACCGTTCCAGACCATAAGCCTAGATGTAGTAGGTCCCCTCCCACAGACTACTGGTGTAAAAAATTTATCCTAGTAACTATTGACCACTTTACTAAGTGGGTTGAAGCCGTGGCTCTCCCTGAAAACGGCCAAGGCCACAGCCACATTTTTAAATCAAATATTTTCACTCGTCATGGCTGTCCCCAAGTACTAATATGCAATAATGGCAAGAACTCCATCTCCAGAGTAGTTAAAATCCTGGCTACCGCCATGGGAGCCTAACAATTTTTCTCAGCTCTGTACAATTCATCTACCAATGGGACTGTGGAGAAATAAAATATAACCTTGGTCTCCATTCTATGTAAAATGGCCTCTTCTGATCCACTTCACTGGGATCAATTCTTACACAGTGCCCTTATGGCCTACCAGATTAGTTATCACCGGATTTTGAAAATGTCCCCATTCCATGTCTTGTATGGGCGTAAACCAGGAATACCTGCCCTCTTAGCTAAAGATGTATTCATCCTCTAGAGTTAAGGATTGGAAAAAGCCATGAGAAGATTGTCTCAGCGCATCATCCAACTCCAATCTGAGGTTATGACAAATTTTGCTAAAATGGTGACTAAAGAAGAGCAGGCTGCCAATGAGCTTCAAACCCCTCTACCTACCTTCCAAGTGTCTGACATGGTCATATATGACCATAACTGCATCACTCCTAGAAGCGGCAAGCTTGGATCAATTTGGGAGGGTGCTTTCACCATCACTTACAAGAGAGGCAATGTGTACTCCATAAAGTCCTTGGCTACAGGGATTACCATTAATTTGGTACATGGCCGCTTCCTACAGCCCTATTCTTCCCCCAACATTCTTGAGGGGGGTGATGTCAGACAATTGCCCTCCCAGCTTCAAAGTAAGAACGTTCTGGTCAAAATTAGCTGAAAAGGGGAAATGTCAGACATTTGCAAGTTTGTGATATTAATATGAGTGATTTAAAAAATACTAATGATTTTATTGGCCAAAAGACCCTGGATAATTCTCGGTGGAATTCCACAAATTTAGGGTAACACTTTTACAAATACTAATTAGGCAAATAGCACCAAGCCAGCAAGCCAAATTTCCCCAACCATGCGGGTAAACCAGAGGAGTTCATCGAAATTTGTCCCCTTGTCACAAATAGTTTAACGCTAGCACTGAAGTAGGGACCACCCCCTTTTATAGGCTTGGCAGGGGTTCCCCAAGGTGCAATAAAATTTCTCTATAGGGGATTGGCTAAAACTATTAAATCATTACCCCACAGGTATTTATTGCCAAAAAAGAACTCCCCATCTGTCATTTAGCCAAAGTGAAGTGAGTTTTCTGAGCTTAGATGGGCTGAATTCCCATATTTACTAATTTGAATCATACTAAACTGTTCCAAACTTACCATTGAATTACCTTTGACCCTCAATACAATTTATAAATACTGAACGGTCAGATATTAAGATGGATCATTTTTCTTACTTGGCGCTGACACTAATAAAACCATAAAAAGCCCAGTTTTTTGTTTTTTAGTTTTTTTACCTTTATTATACAAACCCTTTTTTGTGGAATCCAAGTATGTCAGCAGAGTGAGCCAAAAACCATATGGATTCCCACATGGTTTAAAGAAAACCCACAAGTGGTTAAAAACAAAATACTACTGAAATAATATGACTGAACCCATTAGAAAGACACTAATTCGTGTCTCATCTCAAAAAGCAATGGTTCAACCAACCCCACTTATCAGCATCAAGGGAATTCACCAACTAAAGCGTTTGAAGTGGTAAGTATCAATGTTGTAGGGTCTTTTCTTTGGGGGTTGCATAGACACTAGTAAATTATAATGGCTGTTGACCATATAACATAATGGATTGAGGCCATGTCAATTGCTACTCCCTCTGCTAAAGCCACTGGCTTATTTCTCTACTGTCAAATCATTACTCACATGTGTGTTACAAAGTACTTATGTCAGATTTGGAACGAACTTTACTTCTCAACTTTTACAAAATTTGTAAAAATTATTCAATACCACCCAAAGGTTTATAATTCCTTACAATCTATTAACTAATGGGCCATTGAACGCGTCAATAGAACTTTAGTCTCTATTGTAAGGAAGATGGCCTTAATGGACCCATCTTGGTGGAACTTCTCTTTATCTAGTGCTTTGTTTTCTTACTAAATAAATTTATCATCAAATTATCATAATGTCATCCTTCAAATGTATTTATGAGCAAAATTCTTCAGCTCCTTCAAGCGTTCAAGCAAAACTTAAGGACATTATACCAGAAAACTTTGATTTAGTTATGAGAAATCTGGCTGATGAGATTATTCGCCTTCAAGCTTAAGCTATGGAATCAATTGAGGCAGCCACCAAAAAGGAGACTCAAAAGTAGTCAACATAAACCTGTTTTTTCTGAATATTAAATTGGAGATTATGTTATGTATTACCATTCCCAACCTGGTGGATGAACTGAAAAGTTGGGATCTAACTGGTCTGGCCCCTATCGAGTTATATTCAGAAAAGGGTTAGATTATTCAATTGTCCATGTAGATATGGGTATAGTTGTAAATTGTATCCTCTCTAGATTTTTGAGGATACATCCTCCTCCACAATTGAACCTTGAGGGGGTAAGTGTAAGGATTTTTCCAAATTTATCCGTTCCCAAAACTTTTACCCCATTTATTCCACCGATAATATTGGAGGTGGAACTCAATGAATCTAATCTTATTAAGTTTAACAAAACTGATCATGCTTATTCTTATCAGTTGATATTAGAAATGTTGATTGCTCAGTGATTGAAAAGGGCTGATAAATCCTAAACTACCTTGAAATCTATAAATATTCAATATCTCAATAATAAAAATAGGTCTATTTACAACCTTATATTTTCTATCTTTAATATCTTTTTGGAGATTTTATAAAGTAACTTTGAGACTTACCTAAAAAATTATGAGGTTAAAAAAACCTCAAAACCAGATATGGGGAAACAATCAAACTCCTACTCCATAATTACTTCTGGCAAGACCTAGTGGAAACAGTAAGTGGTTGCGTGGTGCAATGCCTCACCTGCGCCTGGTTTAAACCCACTAGGGGTAATTCCACAGGGAAGCTCAAACTCCTACAGTTGGCATAGTTGGCATAGACTTTTCTGGCCGTATATTTCATAAACTGAACTTTTGAATTCCAACAGTTTTGATGCCATCATGATGGTAGTAGATTGACAAAAAATGCAGAGTTCTTCCCATGCACCTCTAAAGACACATCTAAGGACACAGAGTATATATTCATATAAGAAGTGTTCTCAGGACATGACATCCCCAATGAGATCATATTGGACAGGGGTCCATAGTTTCATCTTGCAGTTCTGGGAGCACCTCCAGAAGTATTTTAAAGATTAATCTGTGCCACTCCTTGGCATATCACCCCCAGTCTAATGGGTAAACGGAGAGAGTTGATCAGACCTACAAGCAGTACCTGCGCTCTATCTCACAATTCAATAGGAACAATGAACAGTATGGCTAACAATTGCTCAGTTTGCATACAACAACTTGACGCACTCTTTATTGTGAATTTCATTGTTCTACACAAACTAATGATACCACCCAAGGATGGTGGTAGGCAACCTAGGGGAACAAATCCATATGCTGATGACCTGGTGGCAATGTGAAGGATAATCTAAAAACCTAAAATTAAACCTGGTAAAGGCTGTTGAGGCCCAAAAGAAAAAGGCAGACGATTTCCTCTCTGAGATTCCAGCTCTCAAGATGGGTGACATCATGATGATTAACGCCAAGCACTATTTATTTACCACAAAACATCAAATTTTGACCCTTTAACTTGAAGCTCTACATTGTCAACTATCAGGTGAGTAAAGGGTGGCCTACAAGCTAGAATTCCCACATGGATCATGTATTCACCTGGTACTAATATCTCACAAATGAAAATTTGGAGTAGCCATTCCCATAAAATCCTGAGCCAGTCCACGCTGGAAACCCAGGAGAGGCTCAGTATGAGATGGAGGAGATTTTGGAAACTAAGATCTCTTGGGGAAAGCGCTGATAACTAGTTAAGTGAGTCATCTACCCCATAGAGTAGTCCTCCTGGTAGACCTCTAAAGATTGATCCAACTTTCCCAGAAGGTTGAAGAATAATGAGGGTGCAGGGAGCTCTCATCTGAAGGGGGTGACTTAATGGTCAAGGCGTTGACTGGCCACCACATAGCCCTAATCTTCCATATAGGGAAGATCAAGGCTGGACAGGTAGGTTACAAAGGCATTGGCCTTTAAAAATGGCAATCTGACAAATCAGATGCCATGAATTTAAAATTAACTAAATGAAGTGGTTAAAAAAGCAGAGTTTTTCCTTTGTAGATGGCAATCTGATATATGAGATGCCAGCTAAATTTAAAATAAGTTAAAGTTTTCATTGAATACAAGAAAAAATGATTTTCTCCACAAATGATTTAAAGCAAAAAAACAGATTGATTAAAGAAGTTCTGAAAATGACAAGGGTATCATCCAAAGTTCTATAATGGGCCTAGATGAGAAAATTAGTGACTAGATTCACAAAATAGGCTGATGAAGGCCAATCTGTCTAAAGACTCTGTGGGAACCAATCCAAAAATTCCCAAGAACTACTATAGACTTAGTATAACTTTACACAGGCAAAGATGCTTTAAACAGTTTTGTCTTCCAATAAATACTAGTAGGTAGCTGCAGCTTTTATACAACTAGTGGTTTACCCGCTAGTACACTACATAATACATATAAAAGATTCATTAATTTATCTGGCGTTGCTTGTAATCATAATTCTGAATATATAACCTATACTTTTACAGCATGAGAATAGATGTCAAATTTCATTAAGATCATTGAAGAGTAGTCGCTCTTTATCAACCATCTTTATCTTTTCATGTCAATAGACTTTTTACCCAGCATTGTTTGTGGGTAAAATTTAACAGATAATATTGTTTGTTGAGGTAAGCTGACCATTAACAGATAATATTATTTATATCAGTTTATATACTAACAGTTGGCCATTGATAAGTTTAATAGTAATCAACTCTATCAAAACAGTCAAAAATACTAACCACTTAGCTAAAACTAATTGAACTATCAAATCAACCTAAAACCACCAACCGCTTGGCAAACCCATTGAAAATATTGTATCAAAATGGTTAGAAGACTGATGAGCCATAACAATATACCAATAACCATTAAAAGGTATATAATTTTCACTTTATTACATATTTAATTTTCTATTGTATTATGAAAGTTAAAAAACTGCCCTTGAGGTGAACACAGACCCCCTTCTATTTACTTATGTTGTACTTTTCAAAGATCTACATGCTGTAGTTTTGGCTGGGCATTGCACACGCACACATGAACACACTTGTTTTATCCTCTAATATAATAGATAAAACTTAAAATAAAATAATTTTTGAGCTTTTTTCATCCTTTTTTAGAGTTTAGGAAAATAATTTACATTGAAACCAAATATGGACTATTCATACTTTGACAAGGCAATTGTATCTCTCTACGCCCTTTCAGAAAATAAAACCTTCCTGATCAACTTCAACACTGTCCTCACCGTAGCTTAAGGTCTTAAGCAAACTATATCACAAGCCAAATGGCCTGTGATTTTACCTCTGGCACGCTCTCCTGTTTGTGGCCCTCACCTGGACCCTACTGCCAAACGTTTTCATAATTCTCTGGAAAGACCCCATCCATCACAAAAGAGTTATTTTAGCAGTTACACTTATATCTATAAATCTAGTACTTCTCTCATGCCATACCACACTCCACCTTTTTTCAACCTCTCTAAGGGGCTATATTACAATCATGGTTTTGGGATGGCTATTGCGCACCTATCAAGATTTAAAAACTACCTGGATTGTATAGTTTAGGATTTATAGTACACATCAATTACCAACCCATACCACCCAAATACTAAGCAAATGTATTGTTCAGGTGACTAACTATAATTTAAAAACCTTACATTGGCCTACAGCTGCAAGAGGTAACTTCACAAGAAAATTAAGCCTGGCTAATCCTAACGCACCTAATGCTTTATTAAGATACTAACCTTTCACCCAAAAGTGACCAGCCCCATATCACTCATCCTCATTTTAAAGGCATACCGCATATTATAAAACATTACGGCTGGGGGGTTCAAGAAATGACCCACAAATAAATCATTGGGGTCAAAAACAAGATACCTTTATATGTTGGACTTTGAACCAGTGATTACATATTCAATCTACCCCACAAGAATAATCACACTAGCTAGAATTAACCTTTTGGATTCTTTAGATATACCTTACTCCAAACAAGGGTAAAAAATTGAGGTACATTCTTTACCCCTTGTTACAAAAAAACCTGAGCCCACATTAAAAAATGCCTTACATGGACATACCAAATGGTAGATCAGCCCATATTATTGTAAACCCTTGCACAGTATGTGGTGGACATAGTACTCTAGTCCATCAGATAGAGGGCTGTCCCACATTCAGAATCATAGATAATGACATATCCCTTTGATTTCAGATACCTGAGTTGACCAAACTTCACCCCACTTGCAACTCTTTTGCAATTTGCGTTATTTTACAAATATCAGCAACCCTTAGCACTAATATCACCCATGGCTTTATGGTTGCCCACACTGTCATCCTGTTTTCTATTGAAAAGGTGTCCCCAACTTAATTGGAAGTGTCTTTTCAACTTTTGATGCCAACTTACCTGTAACTTCCAGTATTGGTTCTTTGACCCATGCCTCCTAAATGTTTCTACCCAATATGATCATAGGAGATCCTTCCAGTCTTTGAACTAGACATATACTCCTGAACCTGTGATATCTGGGCATCACACCAAGACTCAAATGTCTTGCTGACCAGTCTATCACTCCCTACTCCTGATAATATGGGTAAGGTTGGATAGATTTACATCCTGGAGAGTCATATGATACAAATTGTTATAAATTAACGTTTATTTATTTTTTAAATTTTGTAGTGCTGGTCTTTTTGGTTATCCCACCTCAAATAGACATATATGATAGTTTGACTTGAAATTTCATATATATTGTTGTGACAGGCATAACACTTAAAAAATCTTGCATCTAGAATTGTAGTCTAAATTGAGGCCAAGAACCTTTTTGAGTCCCTCATAGTTTGCAATACTATGGCTTATAGCAGCTAGTCATCAGCTATCTTATGATCTGTCATAATCTTTTTTACTGCCTGACAGATCTTATCAGTAAGCTCTTCTATTTTTACTTTATGCTAGAACTGGTTCTTATCTAATTCTTGGGTATGTTGACCATACCCTAATTTTATTATGACAACCTGATAGTTTATTTTGTCAATCAATAGTATTGCATTTTGGAATTGGATAGCATGTAAAATCACTAAAATGGTTTGCAATTGATATAATCCATAAAAACTTTATTTGGATCAAATTAGAATGCTTAGATCCAGTTATCAGACTGCCACTATCTGTTTTCACTAGATCAAATAAGATAATCAGATTTTTAAGTATCATTGATCTATAGGATATTAGTACTTTGGCTTTGAGATAGTATCCATACTAAAACTTGTTTGAGATATATAACCTTTCAAGCTGGTTTACTTTTCAAATGTACGGTTATTTGCTTGTATAACACAATAGTTTTATGCTAATTGTTTTGCACGGTTAGTCTTTAATTCTACATATCTTATTTAAGTTTTAAAAAGTTGTGATCTGGATTTCAAGTTAAGTATAGCAGTTGTTTACCTTTACTGAGATAAGTGAGATTAAATAATGGTGAGCTGGTGGGCTGTTAATTGACATTTCCACTACTATGCAATAGATAAAATACAAGGAGAAGTTACTAACTTTCACTGGGTTCATTTAAATAATAATGTTAAGAGAAAGTAGTAAAGGGCATATAGCTATTTTTTAGTATAAATATGATCCTATATAAAAACATGTTAACCTAAAGGTCAATTTTTTTCAAACCTTTATAGCTTCAGTTTTAATTTTAAGCCCCAAGTTATTGCATTACTTCCAAGTTTGATTTTGTTTTAGCTTGCTAAGATTATATATCTGGAGATAACATCTTTTATATATAAACATGTAACTGATACTATTGTGTCATCTTTAGTCAGTTGTATCTGGTTTCTTTGTCTTCAATTTACTTACCATTAATAAAGGTACTAATAATAATGTAGGATAGCAGCAAAAATTTCTACATACCTCTCATAAGTTGATTAAGGTATAATTTATATGCTCAAACTTATTATCATGACAATGCTTAAACTGATGTGTTACTGATATATAGTTAGATAATTACTGAATTATTACAAAGTATCTAGATGACTTATTAATGCAATTATCTTATTTAGACCATTTATTATAATACTAATCATTTGCCTTGCAATTATTTTATTATAAGGGCTCTTCATTTAAAATCATATATTATTCATAGTATTACCTAACTTTAATCTTCCCTTTACATGAAATATCATTGGTTAGAATTAAAGTTGCATGTTTATATAGATTATGCTTTTATCTGCTAATTTATAATATTTTTATCTCTAAGGGTGAGAAAGCAGCCTAGTCTTATGACATGAGGTAGTAATGAATAGAAGTGAAGGGTTTTATTTATTTAGTGTGCAAGTATATAATCTGATAGAATAGATACTCATACAGTTGCTCATCTGAGTAGAGAATTTTAAACCCCATATCATCTTTGATAAAGTTAAGTAGAATGTGACCTATATAAGGTTAGTACCTGAGCTTATGAAAGCTTGGGGTTAGAATAGCCACCCTTCTATTATTCCTTGCCATTCTAGGCTTATACGAGGGTAAGTCAAAAAGTAAAGGCAAATTTTTAAAAAGGAATTTTTTATTGTGAAAACAAGATGACAAGTAATATCATTTCTCTATATAATCTCCCTCAATTTCTATGCACTTGGTCCATCTCTTGACAAGCTTCATAATCCCATCCTGGAAGAAGATTTGTGGCATCATGCACAGCCACTCATGCACCACCTCCATAACCTCATCATCTGATGAAAATTTGGATTCACGCAGGTGCTCCTTCATCAGACCAAAAAGGTGAAAATCACTTGGAGCTAGGTCAGGACTGTACGGTGGATGCTCCAGCAGCTCAAAACCAAGATCTTGAATGCACTGGATCATTTTTCCCACAGTATGAGGATGAGCATTGTCTTGAAGCAAAAGCACACCTTTTGAAAGTTTTCCTCACCTCTTTATTTTGATTTTGGGCTTCAGAACTCACAGTAGCTGTCACTATTCACTGTTTAACCTTTAGGAGTATAATAAATTAGAAGTAGATCTTTCATATCCTAAAACACTGTCATCATCAACTTTCCTGCAGAAACTTGTCTTTTGAACTTTTTTGCTGTAGGCGAGGATGGATGTTTCCACATCATACTCTGCTACTTACTCTGTGGTTTGAAGTGATAGACCCATGTCTCATCAACAGTTACTATACGACTGAGAAACTCTTCTACTTCCTCTTCTAAATGCCTTAAATATGATTTCAGAGTTTCCAAACACTTCTGCTTGTGCTGGTCTGTCAGTCAATGTGGTACCCAGCGAGCACACACTTTGCAATAATTTAGTGATTTGTGGATGATTGCAACTGCTGAACTGTAGTTAATATTTAATGCATACACAATATCATCAATTTTGACATGACAATCATCATGAATTATTCTCTCAACTGTCTCAATATTCTTCTCCATCTTTGAAGTGGATGGCCTACCTGAACGCTCTTCATTGCAGATAGATACATGACCATTTTTAAAGAGATTTATCCACTCATAAACTTTGCGCTCACTAAGACAGCTCTCACCATACTGCTGCTGCATTCTGCAAATAATCTTCACAGGTTTAGTTCCTTCAGAGTGCAGAAAATGTACCACTCCTCTCATTTCTTCCTTGGTGCACACAGACAATGGGGCACTCATAATAAAATGCCCTGAAATCACTATGAATGGAGTTGAGCACCAAAACAACATAGCTAAAGAATAAAAAAACTTTAAGGTTATGATATCATTGTTCAGTCAGTGCTGCCATCCATTGCAGCAGGGAAAACAAAATTTGCCTTTACTTTTTGACTTACCACCATAAATAATATAAAACCCATAGATCAAATATAATGCTTTTTGTACTGTTGGGACTTGGGGGGAGGAACTCCAACCCGGCCCGTTACTGACAGGGCCCCAAAGCCCCCAGCGAGTTAAGAGGCTATCAGGGCCCAAAGAAAAGCTAAAAATGGAAAAGGAATTGGAAGAAACGGTAAATTTATTGAAAGGATCCTTGAGGTATTTATATGACCTCAAGGGATCGGGAAGGAAAGGAATCGGAAAGTTTCGGCATTGGTTGCCGACAACGATCGAGAAAATAAACGAATAAAATTACAAGGGGAATGGGCGCATCCTCAGCATAAGTCGCCGGTGCGCCCGAAAGGGATAATTGATTGGGTGCGAGCGCAGAAAGGGATTTCGCTGCGATCCGATTGAGTGTTCGGCATCCTCGACATTAGTCGCCGGTGCCGAATTTAAAATAAATAATAATTGAATTATCGGGGCCGATCCCCGATACTTCGGATTGGGCTTACCCCAAGTTAATGGGGAGCCCAATCCGGCATCCGCCCGTAGGCGGGTCGAGACCTCTAGTCGGGGCTTCCCCCAATTAAGGGAGAATCCCGACACGCACTTAGTACTTTGCCTAGTTTATAAACAAACTAGCCGTTTACCCGTGCTTCGCTACGGTGTCTATAAAATTAAAGATTTTCAATTTATTAATTTAGATTTTATATTATAGATAAACAAAACCACTCAGCCAAATCTAATTGCTCAATCGAATCAACCAAAATCCACCAACCACTCAGGTAAACCTAACTGAACTTATCAAAACAACCAATAATTAATCACCCCTTAAACTAAACTGTGTTTGATTAATTTGACCAAAAGCCATCAACCACTCGGCCAAACAAAATAAACCTATCGAATCAATCAAATAATACCAAACTGCTACCCAAAAATCTCTATATATTTAAAATCATCGTGTACGTGACATATCTTCCAAACTACTAAATCAACTTCTACTTAACTTGCCAAAAGTATTTTATTAAATAGGTGAACCAAATTAGGCAGGTTTTTAAAATATATAATTTAACATTCAGATACCCGTGCCTTGCTACGGTATTTAGTTTATCAAATGATAAGCTCACATTGTAGCCTATAGGCTGTGCCAGCACTACTCTCGAGCCACTCGGACTAACAGCTTCGCTGTTGCCCTCGTGGCTGGCGAACTGATTATCCTAACTACTTAATCTACTTAAACTCTAATACTGATTTTTGTTGAGTTTCAGGTGAGCAATTTGGTGAATTATTAGATAGTATTCGCCAATTCTCACCCACTCACCCAAATAGATTGACCCTATCAGACTCGAAGGTTTCAGATGTCAGTCAGTCAGTAAATGAAATTTTTTAAGTAGATGTCTGGATTGGGTCCAAATGTAAACTATAAGCAACTTAGAATATACAGTGCTGAGTATATGTATATATATATATTTTTCCCATGTTTTAATAGTTATTCTGCTAATCGGGGCGGAGACAAATCCAACAAATCAAAGATCATAAAAACTGGTCCAGCCGTTCTTGAGTTATAAATGGTGTAACTAACACGACTTTGTTTTATATAGATATATTATTAAATATTCACTAAATTGGTCACACGAAACTAAACAAAAATTAGTGTTAGTTTTAAGTAGATTATAAATTATTAAGTAGATTAAGTAGATTTAGGATAGCCAGCTCACCAGCCACGAGGGCAACAGCGGAGCTGTTAGCCCAGTGAAATCGGGTAACTCCGCTAGTTTAAATATAAAATTCAAAATCTCAACTAAATGTAAACCGAAACCAATCCACTTTTGCACCCCTACGCCAAGATCTAGAAGGGGCGTTGTTGGGATTCTGGCCCAAAGTGAATTTTCGAGCAAGACGGTGACAGGATTCGATCCCGAGTTAAAGCTTGGATTATAATTGTTATTATCGGGGATAATTCCGATTAACTATCTAAACTTTCAGATATCGGGATCCAAACCCGATCTGAAAAAGTGATCGAATATTGTTCAACCGACACGACCAGAGCATTGCAGAATCCCCGAAATAACGAAATAGGCTCGATCTTGGCTTGGACATGCTGGATAATCCCCCGAAAATACTGGCACTTGAATCCTTATTTATTATCATTACTAAGCCGACAGTTCCCACTAAATCAGGCAGCTATTGCTTAGTAATTCCTTATGCCCCTCCTTCCACTCTCCAACTTCTGCCTATTATGAATTCCCTTTCCTACCCCCCTTTTAGCCTTGAGGGACTATACATACCTTGAGGCTCTATTTTAATAACTGTTTTTTAGCAGATCAATTATTTTAATGACCTTACTTGAATACACCAACCTAGGAGTTTTTCCCTTAGTTGAAGAATATTTATTTAGGTAAACTATCTTTATCCATAGCCCAGGTCTTCGGGAACCTTGGCCTCTTTCTTATCAGACAGGTGGTATAACAACCCCTACCTCCCAACACCCACCTTGGCTCTGACCCTAGCTGAGGCTTGAAGGGGTTTTATTGGGATTCTCCCTTCATTGGGGAAGCCCCAACTAGGGGTCATGACTTGCCTACAGGCAAATGCCAGATTGGGCTCCCCATTAAATTGGGTTGAGCCTGATCCAAAGTATCAGGGATCAGCCCTGATAATATTTAATTAAATACTAATTTAACACCAGTGACTAATTCCAAGGATGTCAAATCCAACAGGTCACAGCAGAATCCCATCTCAGCACTTGCATCCTTATCAACTACCCTTTCAGAATCACTGGCAAATTATGCAGAAGATGGTCCCACTCCCTTGTATTAATATTAATATTATTTATCTCGACTGGCAACAGATGGCAAGATCTCCCTATTCCAAATCCTCCCCACCTCAATCCTAATTCTAGCCTCAAGGTCCTATATAAATACATTGAGGCTTATTTCAATAAATACACCATTTCTCACAATCTCTTTTTTTAATTTGGCTTTATTAAGGCCTTGATGGCTATTAACTCACTGGGGGTTTTGGGGCCCTGATTTAATAAGGACTGGGTTGGAGTATCTCCCATGTGTCCCAACAATATGAATAAACTAAGAGGTACTCATAGTATTTAGAAAAGACGAAGGGCAATAGGATATTTTTATTACTAACTCTTCAGGGACATCAATATCTCCTGGAACAGAAACTACATATCAATTAATAAGGTTATCAATCTGAAATTATGACAAGAAAAGTTTGTCAGCATAGGGCATGAGGCTCCCTATGCTGACTTCTTTACCTCATCATACTTTCTTACCAGCATTGTTTTTATCATGACCATTGAGCCCATAATAAGTGCACAGACCTCTTCTGTCTTTAGACTTGTTATTAGGGGATATTACATGGATATATATTTAATATCCAAAAGATGCAAGAGATGCATTACCCATTATGGATTTCCATTAGGGGCCTCCTTAATAACAAAGATTGAGCAAAAATTTCCTTAAAGCAACATGAATGCAATAATAGTTGTTCCAGTGCAGTAAAAGCATTCAACACAGCAGAAATGGAATCTATCAACTAAGGTGGACACATTTTATTACATTCTAGCATCATGAAAATTCTCAGAGTAAGCTCTTAAATATTTTCTCTTTATTTGAATGGATAGCTATATAGGCTTGCTTTTATTTTGGCATGATTACTACATTTCAAGAACAACTTGATAGAATGGGTTTAACTAGATCCCAAGAGGTTCAAGATTTTTAATGAGGTCCATAACATCTAGAGGCTAGTCCATGGAGGCATAAAAATATATGTTGTGATTTTTGATGATTAGTAACACTGTCCATAGCTCCTTGATAATAAAATAAAAAGGATTCCATACTTCTTCATCATTGGGATCTTATTTATTTTTAAAGTCAATCTTAAGCACAGAGGGTTCACTATATATATCTGAACAACTATACTAATTATAGGTTTAAGTCCCAAAGGTTCATATTCCAGAAAATTGAAATGAGTAAAAGGGTGGTCAACTTGCTGAAGTAAAATATCAAGATCCTCTTGTAGGTGATGAAACAATTGATTAAATGATTGTTGGACATTTGCTCTTATAGCTGAAATGTAAAAATTTCTTAGGTCAAATTCAGCCAAAGAGGGAAATGTCAACCATTTGCAATTTTCTGATGTTCTTAAGAACTCATTTAATAATAGTAAAAAGGATGAAAGTGAGAATATTGGCCAAAAGACCCTGGCTGATTCTTGATGGAACCCCATTAATTGGGGTAACACCAGTTCAAACCTGTACAGGAACTAGCTATAAAATTAGCCGGTCAGATTATACTGATCTCACCATGGACCTTGGGGAAATCATTGGAAGGCACTCCCCTTGTAACGGTCAAGGCGTTGCCTGACCATCACATTGCCCTAGTCTTCCCTAGGGCAGTAGTTGAGGCCAAGGAAGAGGGGCTTGACAGCTCCAATTTTTGTAAATGGCAATCTGATGAATCAGATGCCTCAAAATTGGAGCTAAATAAAATTGAAAGGCTGATGGGGAAGGGAATCCTCAAAAATGGCGCTCTGGCCAACCAGATGCTGCCAAACTGAATATTTCCAAATGTGGTGACAAGGGATTGGACCCATGGATGCAATATTTTGGCCAACCAGTTACGGCTGAGTTCAACGCCTCAAAGTATATTGACAAGGAAGAAAATCCTTGTAAATGGCACTCTGGCCAACCAGATGCCATAAAACTGAATATTACTAAATGCGGTGATGAGGAAGTGGACCAGACTCAAATTTCCAGCCAATTAGGAGAGGCCAAACTTGACGTCTGCAAGAGTATTGGCAAGGATGAAAATCCTTGCAAACGGCGCTCTGGCCAACCAGATGTCACCAAACAAAATATTACCAAAAGAGGCAACAAGTTAATATTGAGGAATATGGGCGAAGAGAATAGCCTGGGCTTTGAGAGTAAATTGAAGCCAAAAAATAAATGCGGAAAAGTTTCCACAACCCTGAGGGTACCCAGCCCAAGTTTGAGAATGGGCCTTGACACCAAAATTGAGGGTCTAGATTCTCAAATATTGCCCACCATCAGGAAGATGCCCACAGACTCCATAAGGAACAGGACCCGCTCTTCCCCACTAAGCTCAGTATAAATCTGAGCAGGCAAAACTGCTTTACACAGTTTTGTCTTCTATAATAATAACAAAAAACTTAATAAATTTTCAAATTAATTTTTAAAATTTGGAAATCAGTTTATTAAGGCAAACAAGGAAACCACACATGGACAGCAGCTCAGACTTTGATAAGGCCATCCAGTCTTTGTATGCCCTCTCTGGGGGTCAGACCCTCCTGTTGAGCGCCAGCATAGTCTTTACTGTTGCCCAAACTTTCTTAATAAATTGGTTTCCCACCAGTTGGATTAGGGACCTTTCCACAGCAGGACTATCCTGCCTGTGGGCGCTTACCTGGGCACTCTTGCCTAACTGCTTTGTGGCAGTGTTCAGAGACCCAGTCTGTCACATTCATATTTCCTATTTTGGACTAGGTTAAGCTATTCCAAACATATTCCCAAATTCCCCTTGACCCTCAAATTACTTTATATACTAAATATACAGATTTCAAGGGTCATCATTTTTTACCTTTATTGCGCTTATAACAAAATCATAAAAATTTAATTTTTATTAGCGCTTTATTTTTAAACTTAAACTTATCAAAAACATTTGTGGAAACCGGATGGCGTGAAGCACCAGTGAGCGAAAATCAGCTGGTTTCCCACAATGATCTACAGAAGGGTAAGCTTATAAATATAATTTAAATAAATTTGATCTTGTTTTGCTTATACTTGGTATTCCAAATTTAGCATTAAGATGATCAATGGAGGCATTTAAATACTTAAATTAGTACCTTGAGAAGTTTGGTTTCTTTCACAGAGACATGAGCGTCCACAATCCCAGCTAGTAAGTTAGAGAAGGAGTTTTATATCAAGATATTGACCATCAAAAGCTAAATTATATCTTTAGCTATAGCTTTTAATTGGGCATTCAAAGCTTGAATTATTGAGATAGATAAATAACCATTTTAGAATTAGCCATTTTAGTTGCCAAACCAAATGGTCTGAGAGTCCTGTGGGCCACAAGAGCTATTTGTACTGGAGGGGCTAATGAGTCTTCTAAAACCAATAGGTCCAGGTACCATGGAAGGGGACCTAAGAGGTCCGGGAGAACCTTCCCTATTAGTGATAGTATTACCAGGATAAAAAATCAATTAAGATGACATGTTAACACAAAGTTTAGAATTAAATGAGTTTACCAGTTAGTTAAGATGGGCTTCAAACGCCTTTTAAAATTAGTAATTTGTTTACTAAATGGTACAACAGCCTCTAAAATATGATAATATAATTCTTACTGTTACCAATCAGTAACATAATTATCTAACCAAGCAGTTTGTTCTTATAGGTCATTTACCAAAAGTTAATTTTCACAATTGCTTAAATTTATCACGTCCAATGATAATGCGTTCTCATATAAATTAAACAATTGAGATTGGGTCTTGTTGGGCTAGTGAGAAACGACATTGTGTCTTCTGGTGTTGTTGTCAGGCAAACAGCAAGATAGAATTAGACTGGCCACCATCCTAAGTGTTGGAGCACCCAAATGGCAAACCAGAATGCCAAAGGCACTGCTGTTGGTATGACGGATATGAAATTGGAAAGGAGTTTCACCAATAACTGCTGGTGAGCCAGAATCTCATACAGGCACATAATAAAATACCAGACAAATACGGCTGTTAACTCTGAGGGGTGTGTGAGTGTCAGTGGAAAAGGTGGTTTATTTTCCAACATAAAAATATAAATTTTGGGAAAGGTTTTTAATGGAAAATAAAGGAAGAAAAATTGACCAACAATTTTCTCAGTACGATGCAACTTATTAAATAGTGGTCAATTGATGAGGAGACAAACTGGGATTGGGTCCCTCAAGTTCAACCTAACTGGTGAATTATTCAGGAATGGGGGAAGATAAGCTCACTGGGAACTGACATCAAAGGATTTGGTGGCAGACTGAGTATCTGTCAGTTCAACCTCAAATGCCTAAACTGAGGCTCAACTGTGTTTCTGATGTTTGGCGCAATGGCATCTAGCCTGATGAGCAACTGGAATCTCTCAAGTCCACCCCATGTAGGGGCAGTCCCAATTGCTTGAGAACGGGTTTGGGATGCCCAACCTGCCCATGCCCAGTTACTGGGCCATTTGTTTGGTCAAAAGTGTTGCATTGGCTGCAATGCCCAATTTGCTGGAAGGGAGCTTCAAACTATCATCAATGGTGTCTGATGCTGATACCTGTATGTCAGGGATCATCCCCAACAATTTTGGGAGGGGGTTAATTTTGATGATCATGATGTTGCCTGAATCAAAACTGTTGGTGATTCCAGCTGATGAATCATTCTTCATTACTTTTTGACTATGTGGATTCCAATCATTGGGCATGTTTCCACTCATTTTTAGACTGATCAGCTTAATTTCAGCAATTTCAGTGCAAACTTCCCTGATCAGGTGTACAAGTTTGGGAGAGGTGAATGTGGGTACCAGGGGAGGGATCTAAAGAGGGAGAGCTGTTACCTGGCGCTTGTCCACCATGTGGGCGAGTTTGTTACAGTTGGGTTGAACTGATTGTTACATTTTGACTCAAAATTCGTATTTCTGAATATTGAGTCAAAATGCTATTTTGGGGTTTTGAGGTTCATACAGGCTCGGCATTGGGCTGTGTCCCTCCTGAGCTATCCTTCATGCATCTTGGGGCACAAAGAAAAGTGAGGAGGGGCTCCCTGGAAGGGCGACCTTAAAAGGTCAGGCCCACTCAATTCTGAACTCAGTTCAGAATTCTTTCTCATTTCCTGCCCTTGTGTGGGTCTCTCTAGTGGCCTCTGGGCCACTCTTGCCTTGTCTTACCTGGTATCCCATGGCAAACCCAGTTTTTGTATCCTTAACAAAAAATTGAGATTTAGCAGCTTACTGATCTAATGAACACTCTGATTTTTTTCTTGTATCATTTGCGGTGCCCTATGTCATTGGGATAAATTCTCCAGAATGATTATTTTTGTTAATAAATAAAACAAGGTCAATTTCAGGGTCAAAACTCTCACTTGCCTGTGTCATCTTTTCACGTTTCTGAATTGCCCTATATCTGAGGTTAAATTAGTGAGTACGTGGAGTCAAAACTCTTACCTTGAGGGAACTCATATTGGGCAATCTGTCAGCGCCAATTTTGAAATCACCGATCCAAAGGCAAGATGGCAATCAAAACTGGGATGTTTTTGTCCATTACATTATTCTGAACTGTGTGTGCTTTTAGCACGCCACCAGGTCCCCAGTTCAGTCTAACCTCAGTGGTTGCTTCAGGTCCCAGTTGTTGAGTAACCAGCACTGGGGGAGCCGGTGACTGATGGATAACCCTGGATCTGAAGTGACCATCAGTTCGAAATCCTGGTGGGGTTTCCCCCTCGCCAGGGATCTGGTTGACACCAAGGGACCTGGCCCAGCAGGGCCCCTCACCCCATGGTCAGCCCAACATGTGTGGGATAACCGCCCAGCCCCACGTTGGGTGTGTTTCCCCTCACTGGGTGGACTGGGTTTTGCAGTCTAGCTCTGGCTCCATATTTATTGCTGAAGCCCTTGTGGTGGTTACCTCCAGCTAGGGGCCACCCTCTTGTGGGGGACTCCTTCTTAGTGGGGTGGTTATGTAACAGTCAGGTTGAGACGGTCGTTACATTTTAACTAAAAATTCAGATTTCTGAAGATCAAGTCAAAATGCTATTTTGGGTTTTTGAGGCTAGTGCGGGCTCAGCACTGGGCTGTGCCCCTCCTGAGCTATCCTTCATGCTCCTTGGGGTACAAAAAAAGTGTAGAGGGGCTCCCCAGAAAGGCGACCTTAAAAGGTCAGGTCTGCGTAATTCTGAACTCAGTTCAGAATTCTTTCTCATTTCCCTCCCTTGCATGGGTCTCTCTAGTGGCCTCAGGCCCGCTCTTGCCTTGTTTTACCTAGTATCCCATGGTGAACCCAGTTTTGTATCCTTAACAAAAAAAATGAGATTTGGCAGTGAACTGATCTGCCAAATACTCTGGTTTTTTCTTGTGTCATTTGCGGTGTCCTATGTCATTGGGATAAATTTGTCAGCGTGTTTATTTTTATTAATAAAAAAACAAGATTAATTTCAGGGTCAAAACCCTCAATTACCTGTGTCGTCTTTTTGTTTTTCTGAATTGCCCTAGATATGAGGTTAAATTAGTGAGTACATGGAGTTGAAACTCTTACCTCGAGGGAACTCATATTGTACAATCCTTCTCTGCCAATTTTGAATCCACCAATCCAAAGGCAAGATGGCGGTCAAAAACTGGGACGTTTTCATCTGTTAAGAGGTCGCTCAGGGTTATGAGGAGTACAGCCACCCTCTTCAGAGCCTTTTTACTTGAAAACAGGAAGAGGGCCCAATCAACACACAGGGGACGTTCCCCTGAACTTAAATTACCCTTTCCTTTTTCCAAAGGAAGGGCACCACCGCTGGGAAACTTCACGAGGGCCACATTTTTGTGTGCCTTGGTTAGTTTGATCGCCATTACCATTGCGACCTTTTTTTGGGGGGGGATGGGGGGGGCGTTAGGGTGGGATTCATGAAATGCATTGACCAGCTCCATGCAGTTAGCGCAATCATGAGCCTCAACCTAACTGTTCTCATAAGATGGATACCCTTTCCAGGCCACATGATACTGAACTGACCACTGGGATTTGTGGGACGTTAAGATGTTTTCTACCTCAGCTTCTTCCGCATCCTCTATCACACTAGGTTTGGGTTCAGCGGGAATGATCCCCTTGAATGGGGACAACAGAGACAAATGGAATATGAGATGCTGTTTCCAGTGAGCTGTCATTTTCAACCAAAAAGCACCATTTCCCAAGTCTTCCTCCACCAGGTGGGGACCTGAACGTTTGCTTTCAAACTTTCAGAAAGGTACCAGCATCCGCAGGTGGTGAGTGTCCAACATGATGTGAGAACCCACTGTGATATCATGACTGGGAAGCCATTTGCAATCTGAAAACCATTTATAATATTGATAGCCTTTGTGAGGTGCTCCCATACTAAAAACTGGGTTGACTGGATATGCTCAATGTGATCTGCGGCAGCAGGAACCTCTGGGCATATACAAGGACTGACTGAAAAAGAGGGGTTATAACCTAACGTTACTTCATAGGGAGAAAGCCCTGTAGAGGCGTGAGTACCGTTGTTATAAGCAAATTGGGTAAGAGGGAGGTCATCAGCCCAAGTATCCTGGGCGGCCAAAGCATAACAGCGCAGATACTGTTCCAAAATTTGGTTAATCCACTCAGACTTGTCCATTGGACTGGGGTGGTAAGTGGTGGAATGACAGGGGGTGATTTTTAGATGGATAAAAGCTCATTCCAAAATCATGCTGTAAATTGAGGTCCAAAGTCACTAATGATCTCCTGTGGGAGGCCAAACATCAAGAACGCATGGCATACATAGAGCTGAGCAGTCTCTTCAGATGTGATTGCAGAAGTACGGGGAATAAAAAGGGAAACTTGGTGAAGCGATCAACCACCATCATCACTGCTGTAAACCCATTGGAATAGGGGAGTTAAACAATAAAGTCCACAGACACTGATGTTCATAGACCTCCGCCTGCTGTAATGGGTGCAGGAGTCCCTTCCTTCCTGAGCGGTCTGACTTTGCCCAAGCACAGGTAACACAATCAGCATTCCAACCTGGAACTTCCTTCGTTAAGCCTGCCCAGTTATAGGTTTGATTTATCAATTTGATGTATTTTTTGTTGCCCAGATGGCCAATCATGGGAGGTGTTGATGATTTGGGCTTCGCCTGATGGCTGGTTCGTTGTTTGGTGGAAACTGTAGCTTTGAGCATCTATTATGTGAGGACAATAGACAGGATGGTGCTTTAATTTATGATATAGCTTTTTGGTAATACTTCAATTGTATACCCAGTCATTTAACTTGGATAATGACACGCTGCCCTGATCCTACTGATCCCAAGTGAAAATCGACTTTAATATAAAATAAAGTGATAACGCAAAAAGGTTATAAGATAAATTAGAAACTTAATTCAGAAGTTAAAGGATTTTTTATTAGTGTACATGCAAGGGTTATTTATAGGGTTTGATGTTAACCACATCTTACCCATGACGCCTTGCTTTCAGTGACCCTTGGCCATGTAAAAAGTTTGTAATGACGTCTACAAATACTTCAACTCAGGGCATCATGCTCAGCCTCAGAGTCAGAGTAAACACCATCATCATCCTTGAGATGGCGTTTCATCATATCTTTAAAATAGCTGAACTGATTCACTTTCACATGCAATTGGCTTCACATACCAAGGCGATTCGTATCACTTATTAGTAATTAATTTGATCAAAAACTTGACTGACATTAAAAACTAATTTTGACATAGACCAACAAAGCCCACATGTCCGAGTCATTAAATCAAAACTTAAATTTAAGTTTGACCTAACCAACAAAGCCCTTGAGCCCGTGTCATCCTAGTCAAAGATGATTAAGTGAAATTGCTAGGCTGCAAGTCCCAAGTTCAGATACTTAGGATACACCTGAACCATAATCATTGATATTGAATATCTGATGATTAGGTCCAGTCAATTCCTCAACACTTCCCCCACCTTGACTGAATATAAGTGGCGGATACCCTTCTTCCTGGGTCACACTGTCTAACTCTTCACCTTCCTTGAAGTTCAAATGTCATCTTGATAGCCTTTCCTAAGCTGACAAGGCCAGCATGCCTGATGCTGAGCTTTCTTGGGTTTTTGGCACATCTCCATCAGGGTCTAGACAGTTGGAACTTGTATGAAGTCTGCATCTCTCTGATTCCATTGCAGGCTTCTTCAGTTTGATCGCGCTCTCCTCCCCCACCAAAGAGGGGATACCTACTTCTAATGCCTGCAAGGCATCAATATATGAAATAAACTATATGATATGCAATTATTATTATTATTTCCTTTTTTCTTTTTCTTTTTTATTATCTTTTTATATTTTTATGATTATTATTATTATTCTTTATGAAACAGACAAAGGAACTTAGCGTGTACTCGATTCACAACCCAGCCGCCTTGATCCTTAATGGTATATACATCTTCAGACAATTTCTCCAAAATGATAAATGGACCCTTCCAGAGCGAGGCTAGTTTGTGTGCACGGCCTGCAAAATGAGTGTCACAATATACTACTAAATCTTCTTCATTAAACTTATTCACCGTAACCCATTTGGCATCATCATAGTTCTTCTAAATAGTTTTTCAACTAATCACATTTTGATAAGCTGACAAATGCAACTTGATTAGGGTCTTTGCTAGTTTCTCGACATAGTTATTTGGGTTAATTGCTTCAGGTGAACTGAGTACTGAGTATAATAATGGAGGTAGAGCGGGACTCTACCATATAAAAGTCAAAATGGAGAGTGGCCTGTGCTGCTGTGGTGTCCAATATTGTATGCAAACATGGTTGCAATAATTGAAGTTGCCCATTGCGAAGGCGCCAAGGCTGCGTTTTTGCATAAAATGCTGACTAAAGTGCTATTCACTCGCTCTACCATACCATTAGTCTCAGGATGGTATGGTGTTGACAACACTCCTTTGATAGACATCAACTAATTTAGCCGTTGTACCATTTGGGCAGTAAAATTTGTGCCATTGTCCGTCAAGATCTTCTGGGGGCATCCGTGCTTATAGATAATATTATCCATAATGAACTTGGCAGTAGTTAGGGCCCTGACGTCTCAAATTGCTTTCGCTTCCACCCATTTTGTTAGATGGTTGATAGCAACAATTATGTATTTGTTGCCTAGGCTACTCACAGGCAAGGGGCCAATTACATCAATCAATACAGTATGCCAGGCCAGTCAGATTTGATCAACCAATATTTCATATCTGACTTCATAGGTTTTGTGATTTGGCATGAATGACATTTCTCAAGCACGTCTTGAATATCAAATCGCATGGAATCCCAATAGTAACTGGCTAAATTAATTCTAGAATCCTAGTTATTTCCCCATGTCTGACAGCCTTGTGTGCTTGTGTAATAATCTCCAATCAGTTGGAAGGTTTTGGGAAGATTTGACGTTGTCCATCAGCCTTAAGTTTGTATAGAATTCCATTTCAATATTTGGTGTCAATTAATGCTTTCTTGATCGCCTTTTGAACTTCATGTGGTTCATCTCCATATATTTGGTTAATCATTTTTTCATGAAGCTCATCAACCAGACTGCTCAGGACAGCTACAATGGGAAGTCGCAATAGTCCATCTGCATTTTGATGGGCCGCTCCAGCTCTATGAATAATTTCAAATCATACGCTTGTAATTTCAGAGCCCAGCGGGCTAACCGTCCTTCAGGTTCCTTGAGATTGTGGAGCCATCATAATGAACTGTGATCATTACTACTTGAAATTTGGTGCCATGAATGTAAACCCAAAATTGTTTACAAGCATAGATGACAGCCAGGCATTCTCTTTCAGTCACCGTGTAATTACGCTCATGCTTATTCAGCGTCTTGCTGCAATAAGCGACAGGATGCTCCTCGCCATCATCCCCAATCTGCAATAGCACACCCCCAATCACAGTCAACGAGGCGTCAGTTTGTATGATAAAAGGCTTGCTGAAATTGGGATATTGGAGGATAGGCGCCAAGCTCATTTTGTTTTTCAAAGCCTTGAAGGTTTGTTGGCATTCCTCTGACCAGCAAAAATGAACTCCTCCTTGTAGCAAGTGGAATAGAGGCTTGCCAATCTTTGCAAACCCTTCCACGAATCTTTGATAGTATCCTACCATGCCTAAAAACACTTGGACATCTCTCATACTCATCGGAGGTTGCATATTGTTAATCGCCTCCACCTTTTGAGGTTGAGGCTGCAAGCCCTTATAATCAATGATGAACCTGAGGTATTCCAATTGTTCTTTGAAGAATTTGCCTTTCTAGGTTTTATCTTCAGATTGGCCTTCAACAGTCGTTAAAACACTTGTTCAAGTTGCTCCAGATGTTCAGAAAATGTTCGCAAAAAGACATTGATGTCATCCAGGTACACCAAAACGCAGGACAATTTAAGATCCTCCAAGATCGTGTCCATTGCACGCTGAAAGGTTGCCGGAGCATTACACAGCCCCTGTGGCATGCGCGTTGGTTGAAAAGCCCTTGAGCAGCAATCATCGCGCACTTCTCCTGTTCCTCCTTAGGCAATTCAATTTTCCAATATCTGGAGATAAGGTCCATGGCAGTAAAGTATTTCACCCCTCTCAGACAGTCCAGAGCATCGTCAATTCTGGGCAACGGATAAGAATCCTTTTTTGTAATGGCATTGAGGCGTTGATAACAACTTACAACTCAATTGCTACCATATTTCTTCTTTACAATTAAAAATGGGGCTGGCCCACAAGCTTTTGGATGGCACTATCATTCCGTTTTTCAGCAATTTGTCTAGCTATTCACTGACTATTTCGTCACTGGCCCTGGGGTGCCAAATTGGCCTCATTCTAATAGGCATATGATCCCTGGTATCCTCGAAATGCTGAACTCTTTTTGCACAACCTAAATCTTGGTCATCTTTGGCAAAAATTTTAGAGTATCGTTCAGACAACTCTAGTGCTTCATCCTTCTGTTGTTCCAATTATCCAGTGAACAATTCTTGGGGTATTACTGCATGTGCCCCAAGGGCTTGAGTTGGTAAGCCAAACTCAGATAAATCACCAAATTTGACAGCTGGTATCAACTCATCCCTCAAAAGTAGGTGCACAAAAGCGACTACTTGAAATTTCTTGACCTTAATATTTCAGCTGGTCAAATTTGCTAGTAAGACATCAATCTCTCTATGCCCTGGTATAAGTATTCCAGGCGCCACACTAGGTTCCATTGGAGAATGATGCCATGGGGGTATGACCTCCCCATACAGTCCCTCTGGAATATCCAGTGTGGTCCCAGTTCTCATAACCAGTTGATGGCCTGGAGCTATTGTTGCATCCTTATTCACACATAGCGGTATTCCTCGATTTTTGTTTATGGAAGTTGGCATGGGGCTACTTCAATTCCCCCTCTGAATATACCCTACTGGTATTATCCCATCAGCATAAGATATATTGATAAAATTCCTACGACAGCTTGTGGGCTTCGTATTGTTGTAAGAGTAATAAATTGGAAGCGATTGGCCCAATATTGTCAAGATGTTTTCCTTAAAATCGCACGAGATCCCATAGGTCCTTAAAAAACTAATTCCAATTAATATGTCATAATTGGCATTTGGAAGCAATATAGTGGGTGCAGCAACTATCAAAGCTCCAAATCACAATGGCAAGGCGCTGTAATGTCCTTCACTCTTAGTGCTGTTAAGGCCTGCGGTCCCATATTTTTGATGATGGTCAATGTCCGGAGCTATTTTCAATTTCTTAACCAGCTTCATAGAAACAATGTTTACAGGTGCTCCGCTATCAACAATAACTACAACTTTAACCTTGTTGACTAGGATATCCACATAATTGCACTCAGAATAGTAAGAATCAATAGAGTTTACTAAATAGAATATGAGAAGAGTCCAAGAAGTTAAGAGTGTGCTTCAGAGTATTCCCAATACTGGGACATTCATTGATGAATGTGTCAATTGGCATTGCTATATCGACCCCTTTCAAGCTTGTGGTTCTGATGCATTTCTTGGCCCATCGGCTGGAATATTCTCAAGTATTTGTTGCACATAGGGTTTAGTGACTACCTTAGAGACTTCAGGTGTGACAACCTTACTATGGGAGCGAGTTACCACATGTACGTTTGGGGAATCTTCGTTCAATATCAAAATAGAACCAATTTCATTGTCAAACGAGGCCCCGCGGGCATCGTTTTCATATCAATTAGGTGGGACTGGTGTTGTATGCACAATAGAGCATCCCGCATCTATTGTGCTTGTTCTTTTCCCTCCTCCTGCACGATATTGGGAAGGACTATGTTGACAAATCTCTGACAGCATTGGGAAGCATAGTGACCTTTATGATTGCAATTAAAGCAAGTAATTTCACTCAATGGCCATGGGTTGTCAGTCTTCTTATTGGTTTTGAAGGACTTCCCAGCAAGGGTAGTGGTTCCTGATCTGTAACCAGTATTAGGAGGGCTATAATTTTTTGAGCATCTGCATAAATAGTTGACCGATTCAGATGTTGCAAGGTTCTGCACAAAAGCAGGCAATAGAGTGTTGGATAGATTAGGGTAAGGTTCTACTGCATGCTCTAGTGCAATCTTGGCATCAAAATTGACCATGGCCCGCGCGCCTAAGAGAACTTGAGCTTCGCGATAGAATTGATCTGCAAACTCGTCAATTGCTTCATCTTTCTTAGAGCTGATGTTCATAAACTTGGATTTTCTGGTTGACATCCATTCTGGACCTCCAAATTCATGAAGCACGGCCTCCTTGACTTCGGCATATGTTGGATTTTTGTTGATGTGAGGCATAATCAACTCAATGCTCCACTCATCCAAGCAGTTGATTATGGTGGCTGCTTTGTTGCGGTCACTGGCCCCATGTATAGCCATAATAAAACGTTTGACTAAGGTGGTAATACTTCCGTTCTTGTCAAAGGCTGGCAGGTTTGCTGGTTTATAATTATTGCTTCCCCGTTCCTGGTTATCACAATTATTTCTAGGTTGACTAGAGTCAGACGTGCTAGGGCGTTGGGGCATCATATCCCGGTTTGAGGTGATAGGGTTGGCCAAAGCAACCATTTTGCTAGGCAATTGTCAGCGTAGCCCAGCATCTGTTTCATTGTTATTTCTAAAGCTTCATCCTCATAATATTCAGAAGAATTTTCAGTTGAATGTGGTGTAGCACACTGACAACGCCTGCCATCCAGAGTTCAAATCTGCTCATTGATTCCATTTTCCCAATGGGCACAATTTCGGTTTTTTAATTTTAATTTTAAAATTTCCTCATTCAGGCTAGTAGCTTGTAGCTGCAAGGTGGAAATCACTTGGTCCTTTTCCTTTATTGCCTTCTTGCACTGATTTAATTCTCCATGGAGGTTATTGTTTGCCTCATAAATAGCTTCAAGATCATCATTGAGATCATTGATTTTTCTGGTCTATTCTTCCTTCATCTGCAAAATTTGGTCGCTCAAACGTTAATACTGGTCACCATCTGCGGTCCCAGCCATGAGCGCCCTTGTTGATGATTTGGGCTTCGCCTGATGGCTGGTTCGTTGTTTGGTGGAAACTGCAGCTTTGAGCGTCTATTGTGTGAGGACAATAGACAGTATGGTGCTTTAGATTTATGATTTAGCTTTTTGGTAATACTTCAATTGTATACCCAGTCATTTCACTTGGATGATGGCACGCTGCCCTGATCCTACTGATCCCAAGTGAAAATCGACTTTAATATAAAATAAAGTGATAACACAAAAAGGTTATAAGATAAATTAGAAACTTAATTCAGAAGTTAAAGGATTTTTTATTAGTGTACATGCAAGGGTTATTTATAGGGTTTGATGTTAACCACATCTTTCCCATGACGCCTTGCTTTCAGTGACCCTTGGCCATGTAAAAAATTTGTAATGACGTCTACAAATACTTCAACTCAGGGCATCATGCTCAGCCTCAGAGTCAGAGTAAACACCATCATCATCCTTGAGATGGCGTTTCATCATATCTTTAAAATAGCTGAACTGATTCACTTTCACATGCAATTGGCAGCACATACCAAGGCGATTCATATCACTAATTAGTAATTAATATGATCAAAAACTTGACTGACATTAAAAACTAATTTTGACATAGACCAACAAAGCCCACATGTCCAAGTCATTAAATAAAAACTTAAATTTAAGTTTGACCTAACCAACAAAGCCCTCGAGCCCATGTCATCCTAGTCAAATATAATTAAGTGAAATTGCTAGGCTGCAAGTCCCAAGTTTAGATACTTAGGATACACCTGAACTATAATCATTGATATCAAATATCCGACAATTAGGTCCAGTCAATTGCTCAACAGGAGGGTTGTGATGTGCATGAAATACTTCAGCTCAGTTAAGAGGGGGAACCCAAATTCGCGACCTAAAATAGATGAGCCCCTTCATTTAAGGAGTACAGAGAGTGTTTATGATTTTGAAGGGTCAATTGCTTGAATAACTTTACCCTTTAAGGCAGGTCATTTGGCCAGCTAAGACCTGAGCAACAAGTTGGGCGTCGGGGGCAAGGGTGGTGGAAGAGATGATGGGGGGAACAATTGACATAATTTGGGCAGTGGGAATCATGGCAATGAGGTCCACTTCTTCCAAATCTGCGGGACAGTGGGCAAGGTTTCAGCTGATAAAATTGGGAAGTACATTAAGTGCACCTTTTACAAATTTGTATTTAAAATTGAAACTGCACAAGTCCTGATAGGTTTAGGCTTGGCTATGCATTAATTTAAAGGTTTACAGAAATACAAGAGAGTTTGGTGATCCATGAGAACAGTTAACTCATGCTGGGCACCTTGCAACAGTACCACCAATGAGTCAATGCTCATGCTATGGCTGCCAACTCTTTATCATAAATGGCCCAGTATTGTTCCGTAGATGTAAAATTCTGGGAAAAAGAGGCTACTGGATGTTCCAAGCCCTCATGCTCTTGAAGCAGCACTGCCCCTACTGCCACCAAGAAGGCATCACATGTGATGATATACGGTTTTGCAGGATCTGCATGTTTCAGGATGGGAGGGGATAAGAACAGTTCCTTGATCAACTCAAACGCCTGTTGGCATTTGGGCGTCCAACAAAATGGTACATTCTTGCCAGTGAGGGGGTGGAGCGGAGCCACCAACTGGGAAAGGGCTGGGGGAAATTTCTTTAGGAAAATAATGGTTCAAGGAAAACTCCGTAATTGTTTCTGGATTGTTGGGGTAGGCCATTCCCAAATAGCATCCAACATATTAGGGGGATTCACGTAGCCATCCTTAAGGATGAGGTTACCAAGAAGGGTAACTTCCTCCTTATAGAACTTGCATTTGGAAGGCTTAACAAATAAACCCACCTTATGCAAAGCAGCCATGACTGCTTCCAAGTCAATAGCATGTTGTTCAGGAGTCAGGGATTGAACCAGAATATCATCAATATAAGCAACCGCGAAAGTAAACTGGAGGTCACCCAGTACATTGTCAATCATACACTGGAACATAGCGGGGGCATTCTTCAGCCTGAAGGGTATCACATGGAACCTGGAAAATGCCTTGCTTTGTCCGGATCGCTGTTAACCATTATTGCCCTTCCATTATCCAAATATGGTTAAAGGTGTTGATGAGATCCATCTTAGAGAACACCTGAGATTTGGCGATTGTTTGGCTTATCGTCTGCTCTAAAGGCAGGGGGTAGGGATCATGAACTGTGACTTTGTTTAAATGTCCATAATCCATGAAGGGATGGAGGTAACCATTGGATTTTTAGCAAAGACAATGGGAGACGCGTTTGGAGATGTCTCCTTAAACAAACATCCTTTTTTCAGCATATCATCCAGCCAAGTGTTGAGCGCAACCTCCTCCTCTGCTGTGTGAGGATACAATGGGCAGTTGATATTTACCAACTGTACTGTTGTACGGAATCCACAGTCAAATTTGGTGTGAGGGGGAGACAGTCTGCCTTCTCAGAATTGAATATACTCCGGTAGTGCATCAATTATTTGGGAAAATCAAATGGGAGGCCTGAAGGGGAAACAAGGGAAGTTATAGAGTTGCGACCTTGAGCTTTCCTGAGAGTATTAATTAAAGGAAATTCTCCCTCATTTTGATCATTGATGAAAGACAACATATTTGACTCTAGATGAATCTTAACATGTTGCCGATGCCACCAACCAACTCCTAAGATAACCAGGAACACCAAGTTCAGCATTGCTGAGAACTGATCGCAGAAGCTGAACTGGTGTATTGAGAATGTGACTGGTCAGCAAACCAGGTATGAGGTTTGGGAGGCTGATGATGCAAACATCACCAAAGGGCCTGCATCCAGGTCAAGTTCCAATTGTTGAGCCAGTTCAACACTCATAAAAATTGCCCACAGCTCCAGTATCCACCAGAGCCTCAAAGGAGACTTGATGGGACCCAACACTAATCTTCATGGGTAATAAGAAGTAAGCGAATTTCTCCTTATTGGTAGTTGGGTTTTGAATCCAGTGATACCAAAGAGATGGTAGTGGGGTCATGGGAAACCATTAGGTTCATAGGGGGAGTAAGCTCATTGCAAGTCGGAATGTCAGATCCTACTTACATGAGCACAATAGCCACGGCAACTATGGGGTGTGGATTTGACATTTTGAGTGGAAATAGGTTATTATGGAAAGTAAAAATTTTCTCCACAATCTTGTTCAGCTTTAAAGAAGGGCCATTGATACGCCAATATCAATGAGAAAGGCAGAAATGGTTAGGAGTAATGGTTGGTCAATTATGTCAGGCAAACTGCAAGATAGATTAGATTAGCCTGCCATCCTAAGTGCCAGAGCACCTGAACGGTAAACCAGAATGCCAAAGGCACTGCTGTTGGTATGACAGATATGAAACTGGAAAGGAGTTTTGCCAATAGCTGCTGGTGAGCCAGAATCTCATACAGGCACATAATAAAATACCAGACAAATATGGCCATTAACCCCAAGGGTGTGTGAGTATCAGTGGAAAAGCGGTTTATTTTCCAAATAAAAAATATAAATTTTGGGAAAGGTTTTTAATGGAAAATAAAGGAAGAAAAATTGACCAACAATTTTCTCAGTGAGATGAAATGGATTGAATAGTGGTCAAAGATGAGGTAACAAGCTGGGATCAGGTCCTTCAAGTTTGATCTAACTGGAAAATTATTTGGGAATGGGGGCAGATAAGCTCACTGGGAACTGACATCAAAGGATTCAGCGGCGGGCTGAGTCACTGTCAGTTTGACCTCATATGCCCAAACCAAGGCTTTAATAAATTTATGGCAGTTGGTTCAATGCCATCTAGCCCGATGAGCAATGGGAATCCCCCAAGGCCACCCCATGTAGGGGCAGTCCCAATTGGTTGAGAATGGGTTTGGAATTCCCAACCTGCCCATGCCCAGTTGCAGGGCCATTCATTCAGTCAAAAGTGTTGCATTGGCTACAACACCTTATTTTCCAAAAAGGAAGCTTCAAACTATCATCGGTGGTGTCTGATGCTGATACCTGCATGTCAGGAATCATCCCCAACAATTTTGGGAGTGGGTTAATTTTAATGATCATGATGATGCCTGAATCAAAACTGTTGGTGATTCCAGCTAATGAATCATTCTTCATTACTTTTTGACTATGTGGATTCCAATCATTGGGCATGTTTCCACTCATTTTTAGACTGATCAGCTTAATTTCAGCAATTTCAGTGCAAACTTCCCTGATCAGGTGTACAAGTTTGGGAGAGGTGAATGTGGGTACCAGGGGAGGGATCTAAAGAGAAAGAGCTGTTACCTGGCGCTTGTCCACCATGTGGGCAAGGTCGCCCTGGGTGACGAGGGGTACAGCCACCCTCTTTGGAGCCTTTTTAATTGGAAATGGGAAGAGGGCCCAATTGGCACACAGGGGACATTCCACTGGACTTACAGTTGTAATCCCAAAATTTGTAGCAAATGATGAATAGTGGGATGCACATAACATCATAGATAGTGCTCATTTGCTCAAGTCCCACCTCAGTGCTGGCTAATAAATCAGAAGAGTTCAAATGCATCATGGTATAAAGGAATAGAATATCAGGATCAGTTATATTGAACTCCTAGATGGATGGCCCTTTTGATTAATCCAATAGTATTAGAAATGGCATCAAGTGAAGAATTTGATATACTAATTTATTTTGAACATCCATGAGAACCAAATAATCTTGAACTTGAAAAGCATTAATTTTGGGAACAGGAATTTCCTGCTGGTAGGTATTTACCCATTGTATAATACTCACTGACTTACAAAGGAAAGTTAGGCTTTGATAGAAACATCCAATGTGATGAAGAAAACTTTCACCAATGCCTCAAAATTAGACATGGTAAAAAGCACCAATTTTTTAACTTCTCACTGAAATAAAAACATAGGTAATTTATAAGCATGAAGTTTTTAGTTTATGAAAATACTAGTGAGTTCTTATAAAGATTCTTCTCTAAATAATAAATTATAGAACTTTGACTTATTAGTTTGAATAATAATTTCCCTAAACAGGTGGGGAGGATATCCCAGTGGTAGAATATGAACCCTCTACCACTGCCTCCTCAAGTTCAATCCCAGTGGATGATCTTTAAATATGGGATAATTATGACTAGGTTGGCGTTGCGCACCAATACCCCAAACTGAGACAGCAAATAGCAAGGTGGTCCATGGAGTTCCTAGATTATCATACGCCGTGAATGGAGGTTTTCTGGGTTTTATCATCCTTTCCCATTAATTCAAATCCCCTTCATCAGTGCGGTATCATCCCCAGGTCCACCTTAAATAAAATTAAAAATTGAAATTAAAATAATTGATCTAAACAAAAAGATTTTATTAATTATAATCAGGAATATATAGGAATAGCAAAGTTACTCACCATTTCTCAGGTTTATTTATGAGCTCACACTGACATAGCCTAAAGGCTGTTCCAGCACTACGCTCAAGCCACTTGGATCATTAGCTTTGCTGAAGCCCTCATGACTGGTGAGCTATGTGCCACCACTTTGCTTAAGACAATTGGACTAACTTCTTTGCTGTTGCCCTTGTGGCTAGAAAGCTGGTTATCCCAAATCTACATAATAATCTACTTAAATTATAACACTGATTTTTGTTTGGTTATGTGTGAAATTTGGTAAATAAGAATAATATTCACAAATTTTAAAAATAAAATGAGAAGGGTTGAATTTGGGACAAATATACTGCACCAAGTTTTTTATCCTGTGCTGGTTTTAACATTTATAAATCAAAAGCTGACCCAGAGTGGAGAAGTACCACCCCGCTATGATATCCACTCCTCTATTTACCAATTTAAAACTACATAGTCATATAGATTATACATATAAAACCCAATGTCAGTCAGTCAGTGTTAGTGTTTTATTAAGTAGATATAATATGGTATGTATTCAATGTAATTAACGTGTCACTGAATGAAATGACCTTTATTGTTAAAGAAAGTTTGGAAACGTCCCTTCTGTAAAGAATAACTATTTTTTTATAATTTTTTTATTCAAGGTGGGCCGACCTGAGGATGATACTGCACCAATTAATGGGAAATTGAAGAAATGAGAAAAGAGGTTAAAATATGGAAAACCTCCATGCGCGGCATATGATAGGCCAGAAACTCCATGGACCACCTTTGCTATTCGCTATCTCAGTTCAAAGCATTGGTGTGTAACGCCAACACAGTCATAATTGTCCGCTACCCAAAGTTCCTGTACCAAAATTGAACTAGGAAAGGCAGCAGTAGAGGTCTCTATTCTAACACTGGGGTATCCTCCCCGTAAAGAATAACTATTATCAGACATATTTTAACTACTAAATATCTATTATATCATGCAACACTCCTGAGGGAATTAAATTTTTTTAGCAGAGGTGGGAAGTTATGATTAGATGACAATTTAATAATAAGAAATAAACTATAAAGTTAATAGAATAGATACTATAATGATGAGCTTTTTTGGACTTTTTTACATTCAATGTTACTGGATTTGAGATTAAATATGTTTAAATCCTTGTAGTGACATAAGATACAATTAGATCAAGAAAGTTGTTGTCACACAAACCTTTTCAATGAACAGAAACATCTAAGCTTTTAAACTCCATAAACCTTGCGTTAGGTGCCATTTGATAACGTTAAAATACCATCCAGCACATATTTGGACTTTTTGAGATAAGTTTTAGAGACTAATGCAACCAACTAAATTAAACTTGGAATTAGGAACTAAATGCGGAAAAGAATGACAGGTAAGTGAGGTTACAACCGCAAAGTAACTTTATTTTAATTACAAAATAAATTTTGGTGGGTAAGGCATCATTCCCAGAATGCTGTGGTGCTATAAACATGTCAATAAAAGACAGAGAAATTGTGTGAAGCCTTACTTAAGGAGCTTGGGCTTTGTTATGCAACAAAATCTTGTTACGTTTCAGAAACCACAAGATAAGGCAAGGTAGAGGACAGAGTGGCATCCAAGAGGAAAGAATTGAACTGAGGTTTGGAAATCGCAGGTTTGACCCTTTAAGGTCTCTTTTTGGGGAGCCCTCCACACACTATTCTTTAGGCTCTTATGAGCCTAAAATATAGCTTGGGAGGGGCACAGTCCAGCGCCAAGCCTAACCCTTGATCAAATTTCCCAAATACTTTTTTATCTCAGTGAAATTTAAAAACTTGAGTCAAGATGCAACAATTGGGTGAACCCAACCGCTACTTCACTTCCAGCTTAATAATGCTCTCATAAGAGGGTGCCCCAAAATAGGAGGTGGCCACCATGAGGGCTTTCCAGGGAATTTATTTTGAACCTCAGAAAATTTTCCCAGAATAAATTCTGGGCCCCTTGGAATGAGAATAACACAAAGAGGACAGTCTGAAATGAGCTATTAAAACAAGCCCGTCTGATGCAGGGAAGCGCGCCAAATACACGGCTGATATGCACTCCCTTCTCACACTCCCATCGATGATGGTCTTTCAATAACAACTGGGAAGGCAGTTTTTCCAATGGGTAATGTAAAAGGGTTCACAGTCCATTGTATCTGAACAGCTACCCCTAAGCAGGGGTACTGTCCAAGGGTGAAGGAACTTTAAGTCCAGACGACCTTCACTTTAGCTGGATCATGAGCAATATCCACATAGAAGCATGGAGGGGCCCAAAACTCCAGTAGAGCCCCTCTCTCAGATTAGCGACCTAGCTCATGTGATATATGAGTAGTGGGTTACTGACCTGGCCCCAAAAACTTCTATCTTATCCTCATTCCTTTTTCTGATCTGTTAAAAATGTTGAATGGGTGAGCAGAGAGGTGGTTCAGTTCAGGGCCCTCCAGCAGGGCCCTCAGGCTCACCCTAAGTGTGGCCTGGCCACTAATGATATCCAAAGATCACCCCATCTCCCCCAAATCCCTATATAAGACCAAATTTGCCTAATAAGTCGGCTATAGTTTTTTTAATTGTTTAAATCGTGGATCAAACCTGTGGATCACAGAATTTGCAACAAAAATCATAGATTTTAATATTGAGAGGATGGGTACCAGTGGAAGCGCATACACAGCTTACCCATTCAGTGGAATTAATTTAAATTTGGAAGTATTCTGACCAATTATCTTGATCTGGCAGTCAGGCAGCCAAAACTATTTTTTAGCACTGGTGGTGCCCAACCCAAAAGAGGGGAGCCACCACACGCTTGCAGGCAGACAAAACTATTATGACGCCATCTGAGACCTCTAATACCTTCACCCAAATCTATTGCAAGAAGCCTAGGATGACGTTTAGGGTGCTTATCGAGAGGCTAAATCATCGTAAATTTCATGCACCTTTTTCCCATCCTCTACTATATAGGTAACCACCCTCCTTAGAGTAGGTTACCAGTTTTTACTTTAGCTTTCCTCCCTTTAGATTTACTTTATAAAAGCAGCATTTTTTGTGTTGATTTTTTTGTCATAAAATCCACATCCACGCCACTTTGCTGATTTTGCCAAAATACTCTTCAATGCATTTTGTTATGAAAAAATATTTTTGAAAACTACCAAATAGACATTATGATCTGATCAGTCATTTCTTCCCGCCTTCCATGAGATAGTGGGCAACTATCTCTGCGGTTACAATTTCTGTTACATTTCCCATGCCATAGAGTCCTTTAACCTTTTTTAAAATCAATACACCCCATTTTATGCACATCTTCACCATTTTTGCTGCGATCCTTAGTAAAATATTTATTAAATGATCCATATTATAAAATATATAAAACAGCTGCAATTCCTGGAGGGGTTGTCACCCTCCCTGCTTTCTCAACCTTATTTGGTTTCACCAGTAAGACTGGCAGTTTCCCCTACTGAAACCTTCTGGCTCATTGTAAGGGCATTTCTTATGTTTTTAAATAGATTGCCCTCAATCAATCCTTAGGGAGCCTTTCTTGAAAGTCATTAGAACAGCTGAGCCTCTGACATTCTGTAACATCAACTGGGCACAGTCAAACCTGCCCAGATGGACAGTCCTCTCCAAATTATCTGCAGACCTGACATAGTAAACTGGCTAACTATCTTGGTGCTCTCCACCCTTCTCTCTGGGTTAAGTGAGGCGTTCACTTACAATATATCAAGTATCCCCATCTAAATTCAACTTATAAACCAATTTCCTTTTTTTTTGAAAAATTTGTTGGTTCACCTTTTATTCCTACTGTGCAACTCATTAGGGCTTGTAAGTTATTAAGATGACACTTCTCACCTTGGCTCCTTCTTCTATAGCCCTTTCACTCTCAGCTTCCATCCATGAGGATCAGGCTTATTTCATCTTTCCTATCACCTTCTGTTTGGGACAAGCAAGGTCACGGTGCAGGAGCTTTTGGATACAGGGGCATCTGGTAATTTTATGAACCTTAGAATTGCACAAACATTAGATCTAGACACTGATGTGGCCCCTCCAATTATGGGCGCATCCTCTCACCCTACGTAGTGACATGCTGTTCATCAGTCAGTACAATTCTTTGTGCATAGTTTCTTCTTTTGTATTCATTTCTCAGGTGTTCCAGAATAATTACACCCAGTCATCCTTGGTGTGGTTTGGTGCGTCAGCATCAAGTAGTTAACTTTTGGTAGTAACTCCCTATCCTTCACCAATGAAGTGCTCAGTGGGGAATTCCCACTAACTGATACCCTTCCTCTTGAGACCTCCTTGAGCTCTATTCTACCTCTTGTCTCACTCTTCAGATCTTCCACTGGACTTCTCATTTTCCTCAATCTATACAGAGAAGTATCTGACATGAGACTAGCTACCAGGATTCCATCTCATTCAGAGTATGACCTAGCCTTTCAACTGACAGTACATCTTGTCAGGATAGATTGTTCATTATACTCTCACACTGAGGAAGAGGACAAAGCTTTTAATAATGGCTGGATGACATGCTGCCAAAAGCTTAGATTGTGAAGAAGTCCTCCCCATCACTTACACTGTTGTCTTCACGCAGAAGGCAGATGAAACCTGCGGCAATGCGTTGATTATGGGAATGTAAATATTGTGACAGTTCCAGACCTCTATACCTTCCCAT